>VONZ01001630.1:0-115560 GCA_012976165.1 Labeo catla | reverse complement strand
CTGTCTGTCTGTTCTATCTATCTATCTGTCTGTCTGTCTGTCTGTCTGTCTGTATGTCTCTCTGTTCTATCTACCTATTTATCTATCTATCTATCTATCTATCTATCTATTCAATTCAATTCAATTCAAAATTGCTTTATTGGCATGACTGTAAAAATACAATATTGCCAAAGCTTTGAATATATGTGGCGGAACATAATGAGAAGATCTAAATAATTGAAGAAAAAAAAATAATTTTAACAATTTAAACTTAAATAAACAGTGTAACAAAATAGAACATGTGAACATTTCATACCACAGTATTTGACATGTAAACACGCACATACTGAGGATCACTGTAGTAGACAGTAGGGAGACACACTGAGGTCAGACATAATACACACATTACACACATTATACACATTCACCTGCTGTCTCTCAGGCTGTGCCACATCCACACATATCTTGCAGCCAGTGCTGCTGTCTGTCCCTCTCCTAAAATTATCTTTATTTGTTATCTATCTATCTATCTATCTATCTATCTATCTATCTATCTATTTGTCTGTCTGTCTGTCTGTCTGTCTATCTATCTGTTTAACTATTTTTTTGTTTATCTGTTGTTCTGTCTATCTGTCTGTCTGTCTGTCTGTCCCTCCATCCGTCTGTCTATCATTTGTTTGTGTGCTCGTTTATTCACTTGTTCTTTTATTTTATATCTATCTATCTGTCTATCTGTCTGTCTGTCTATCTATCTGTTCTACTGTTCTATCTATCTTTGTGCATGTAATGAGACGCTTTCCCCTTTACTTTACTCACCTCCAATAAAACAAAGACCCCCAACACACACACACATCTCTCTCCATCACACACTCTTTCTTTTATCCCCACTGAAGCACAAACAGCTCTCTGCCTTTGTAAGTTGGCAGCCGCTGCATATTTGTGTCGCAAAGCTCAAATCACAAGCTTTTGTTGTCATTTGCGAGGAGTCACATTGGATGTGGACTCATTTGAAGTGCCGTTGATGTGCTCCGGATTATTTGAACTCACTGACACAAATGCCTCAGTCAGCTCTAACTAGTCGGACATTTAAATTTGCGACCTCCAACTAAGACAGCGGCAGAAATCCACACAGTGAAGGGTTTAAAGGGATAATGCATTCCTCTATTTAATGGGCTGTGCAGAGGTGATTTCTGTTGTGCGCGGATAAAACGTCGCTGTTGGTTTACTTTGCACTTTTAGGAGTGTGGGTGTAGATTTTAGCAACAAAGCGAATCATTCTTAGGAATTGTGTGACCGTGTGTTGCGTGTCGCACACACTGGTCCGCAGGGAAGTCGCTGCTTTATTTTCACGAATGCTTCACCCTAGCCAACACCCCCGAGGGCCTCCGGCACCAACGCTCACGGTCACAAACATCAGCCATGGGAACCTGCGAGCTTGAGTCACCTGTGCGCTGATGTCGTGGTTAAGACGTGCAATGAAGGATTCAATTTACCAGACAGAACACCTGCTTTCACATATGCTTGAGGAGTCCCAGCGATGGGACCTGGCAAGAGAGGAGAGGAAACTGAGACTCATGTACAAATGAAAGAAGCGGAGATGAAGATGAGCAAACCAAAGGTTACATCAGGACTGTTTGATAGATCCGTGGCAGGGCCGTCTCTGAAGTTGAAATGCTTTGGGATGTATAAGCTAGATGCTTTCAGTTCTCTTATGATTGACGAATGGTAGAGGTTCAAAAAGAGTGTGTTTTAGGATCTACAGGGAATTGCAGCTTCTTTTAAAGACATTGTTTGCCAGGTTTTAAAGTAAAACAGCTTCCACAACACATTTTATATCTGACATGTGCCATATTTCAGACTGAAGATACAGTGGACCAAAAAATATTTGGTAAATCACACTAAATCACACTGAATCACACTTTTATTGCATAAGATACAAAAAATCAAACCAAGTGACAATTAATTTGACAAACAGTAAGACATTCTTCAGTAATTTGAACAGCTATCTATTGCTTAATATCTTAAATTGTGATGTTTTCATTGAAAAATGTGCATGTCTTTAAAGTAAATGCCACTTGTTTTGATATTTTGATATATAATGCAAAGGCATTTATACATTTTTATTTGTGGCTTAAGTATCCAAATACTTTTTAGAGTCACTGTATCTTCATAGATGATAAAATATTAATCGGTATGATTGGGTTCAATGTAAAAAGTAAAAACTTAAAAAATTATTTTTTACTCAGTATTTTTATGTTGTTTTCCAGTATAAATACCTAAACATTCTTAATTCAAGATGACATCAGATATTTGGTATGGATTTCAAACAAAAAAAAAAAATTATCTGCCATTGGGATAGTACATTTTTAATTTTTTACTTTTTTTTATTTTTCTTACTTTATTGTCAGATTTGTTTCTTGTTTTAAGCATAAAATCACCTAATTTTGATCATTTTTCAGTCAAGGAGGCTTAATATCTTAAGTCATTTTGCTTCTAATGTAAATGTATCTTGATTTAAAGGGATAGTTAATCTAAAAATGAAAATTTTGTCATCATTTCCTCACCCTCAATATGTTTCAAACCCATATTAGTTTATTTTTTCTGCTGAACACAAAAGAAAATATTTTGAAGAATGTTGGTATCAGTGTTGAAAAAGTAACTAATTACATTACTTAGTTACTTTTTATGGATAGCAATGCTAAAATTACTTGCATTACTTTTTAAATCTGGGCAGGGCTTGCTTGTTTGTTTTTAATATAAAAAATTATAATTTTGGCAAACGTAAAAGCCCTTTCACACCAAAAGTGAAATGAATTCACCTCAAGCTAAAAGAAAAATACATTCATGCAAGAGAGGATCACTCTTCAGCAATAAAAAAAAAAACATAAAGTACAAATGTTAGTTTATTTAAAGTAATTTTTGCTTATTCATATTGTTGAATTGGATCATCGAAGGTCAGCAGCAAAGACACTGGTTCATAAAACGGGATTAAATACATAGGATATTTGTATTATTTAACATATGTAATTATTCTGAGTTTGCTTTTTCACTGTTTTTATTCATTTGGAGAAATACTGAATCTGTGTTTGTGAGTGAGATGAATTATTGCATGTTCACATTTAGAACTACAGTAACATCATTGTTACATCCGATTTCCAGACAGGAGACTTGTCAATCAGTAAATGGGGAAAAAAGTAACTGGCGTTACGTATTTGAAAAAGTAAGTCAGATATTTCCTTAGAAATTCAAAAGTAATGTGTTATTTTACTAGTTACTTGAAAAAAGTAAAAGTAATCTGATTACAAACAATTGTATCCAATTGTATCCAATTGTAAACAATTGCAAAGTATATATATATATTATGGAAGCCATTGGCTACCAGCAACTGTTTGGTTACCAACATTCTTTAAAATATCTTTCGTGTTCAACAGAAGAAGAAAAAAAGTCACAAGGGTTTATCTTGAGGGTGAGTAAATGATAACAATCTAATTTTTGGGGGGTGAACTATTCCTTTAAAATGCCTAAAGACATCTTTTTTCAGTAGCAGTGAATGCAGTTGGATCCAGTGACGAATGACATCAGCAAAGTTATGCAAGTGCAACAAGTCTTGAGGTGACCGTGTGATTCCTGTATCTCAACAGTCCGTATCGGGTTTCTCAGAGAGCGCTGAAGGGCGGAATGAGGCGGAGAGAGAGAAAGAGAAATCTTTAAGAACTGACGGCTGCTGTTTTATACCACCTGCGTTTCCGGCGGGGCTGTTGGGGTCCTGAGAGGGCTGCCCCACCAGCTGCCCTCCTTCACGCCTGTTTGTCAGGAGCTTTCAATAAGTCTCACGTGCATCCAGCTTGAAGGGAAGAGTGAAAAAATGAGTGAAACGAGATGCTTCCTGCCCTTTTACTGGCGAGTGGCTTCGTTAAGGGAACCTGTGAAATCAGTTTAATAGGCTGACATCACCTCTGGGCCTCCAATGGCCCACGTCCCCCGAGACCTGCTCTTCTCTTCTTTTCTCTTCTCTTCTCTTTTTTCTCTTCTCTTCTCTTCTCTTCTCTTCTCTTCTCATAAAATTCTCACAAGCAATCCAACTTTTAGTTCATACGTCATCAAAATGTCACTTTGTTGATGTCTTTTTCCCCTTGTTTTCAGGCAGTTCCTTCAAAAATGAAAATCTGTAGATGTCCTTACCCTTAGGCTAACCAAGATGTAATGAGTTTGTTTCTTTATCAAAACAGATTTGTTGAACAGAAATGTTGCATTACATCAGTTGCTCATCAATGGATCCTCTGCAGTGAATGGGTGCTGTCAGAATGAGAGTCCAAACAGCTGATAAAAACATCACAATAATCAACAAGTTTATCCACACCACTTCAGTCCATCAGTAAAGTGAAAAAGAGAAGCAAAAAACATCTTCTGAAGAGAAAAGACTGCGTGTTTGTAAGAAACAAATCCATTATTAACGCATTTTAACTTTAAACTGTCACGTCTGGCCAAAATATGAGTCCGTAATCCATAATAATGTTTCCTCCAGTGAAAAAGTCCATCTCCTGTTTCTCTCGCATCAAAATCCACCCACATAATTGTTTAGAGCTGTTTTGGCTAAACGGTGCTTGATCTGTGCAGATTTCTCTCCTGATTCAGACAGGATGATTTTTTTCACTAAAAGAAGCGTTTACTATGAATTATGGATTCATATTGTGGCCAGAAGCAATTTAAATGTACTATTTGCATAATGACGTGATGCAGAACTGTTGCAAATATGTTGACAAGATACATTTATCACACACAAAAAAAAAATGCGAAGCAGCTGAAGTGTGTATTTTTGTGGAATTTTTCAATATAATAGTAATACTATGTCTAATAATAATCAATAATAATAATTCTTATATAATGACTGTTTTCTAACAGGTTTCCCAAACACTGCTTCTGCCCCTTGTACCCTCTGAGACCTGTCTTCCATTGGTCAGACAAACAGGTACTGTAGTTCACCTTTAAGCTAATTTTACCATTTACACTATTTTATTTTATTTTATTTTATTTTATTTTTATAATAAATTGTTATTATATTTCATTTTAATTTTTTATTCTTTGGTGATTTTTAGTGGATGCAAGAAGTCAGATCTCTTCAAGCTCACACTGGTGTTCTAACAAAGGAACTACTGTACAAGTGTAGTGAATCACATTTACTATCAACATTTGCCACTAACCACAAAATTCTAATTAAATCTTTGTTACTCCAAGCATTTGAATGGTAGTAAATCACAGTTTCCAAAAAAATGTTGATGATAATTAGCATATTAGAATGATTTCTGAATCATCATGTGACCCTAAAGACTGGAGTAATGACGCTAAAATTTAAGTTTTGATCACAGAAATAAATTACATTTTACACAATATTCACATAGAAAACTGCTATTTTCAATTCTAAAAACATTTCACAGTTTTTGCTGTATTTTTGAGCAAATAAATGCAGACTTGGTGAGCAAAAGGACTTCTTTCAAAAGCATTAAAAATTGTAATTATTCCTAACTTTTGACCGGTAGTGTATAAAGTAGTGCTGTATACTTTTCCAGGTAGAGACATTTACACTCGTGAAGTGTTTACTCTCTTAAACTCATCAAAGGCTGAGTTCCAGCACCGGTCTGCGGCCCCTCCTTGCGTCTGACATTACTGAATAAAAGATCTTCTCTTCTTCTTTTCAGGAGGCAGGTCTTCTGAAAGGATAATCACTCCTTTTCTTTATTCTGCCTTTTCTCTTTGCCGAAGCCGAGAGAACAGGAGCAGAGGGAACGTGCACACCGGCTGGGTGAACCTGGGGTCAAAGGTCAGCCGTTTAATGGGGAGGTTCAAACGTTGCTCAAAGCGGATAGGAGTGCGAAGGTGTCATTAATACCGAGCAGGAATGTTCCAATAAAAACAGCACTTCCTCATGCAAAGCTACCCATAAAAGAGCACAATAAATATCTCATTAGACTGATAGCTGCTGGAACTCTGTATATATAGGACGGAGCGAGACGGCTCAAAAGCGCACGACAACACCCGCTAACAAGATACAGCGCACGCACCCTTTTAAGGATGAACCCAAAATATGTCATATTTCCAGAGATGGTGAAACCCCATGCATCTGCATTGCAAATGAAGCTTATTGTTCTTTATGGGCCATCTTAGGTTGACTTATGCAGTGACATTGCCGGTGGGTGAGATATGAAAGACATGCACAGATTCCTGTGCGGAGTGAAGTGTGTCTGCAGATCTGGAAATCCAGCAGCACAAGCCTTTCTGTTCATGAGTGTGCTGGAGGTGGCCTTGACTGTGTGTAAATTAACATCCTATCTCATATTTTGTCACAGCAGGTTTAGTGTGAGAAACACTATATGTGTACTCTACCATAAAAAAAATTTGGGGCCTGTAAAAGATTATTCTGCCTACCAAGGCTACATTTATTTGATCAAAAATACAGTAAAAACAGTAATATTGTAAAATATTATTACAATTTCAAATAAATATTTTCTACATTAATATCTGTTTAAGTGTAATTTATTTCTGGGATGCAAAGCTGAATTTTTTTAGCATCTTTACTCCAGTCTTTAGAGTCACATGATCCTTCAGAAATCATTCTAGTATGCTCAGTTGCTGCTCAACTATTACTAATACTGTGAGCACTTCTGAGGAAGAACTAGTCACTGGATTCAACAAAGTTAAAGTGCCTAGTCAAGTCACATTTGTATATATATTTACAGATTGCTTTAAAGCGACTTCACATTAATAAATAAGAAAATAAGTGCTTGTGAAAGAAAAACAATTTAAACTGTAAAGCAGCTCTTAAAAGACAATAATGTCATTATTGAACACAGTTCAGTGTTGATTCAATTCGGTTTGATAACAGTGTGAATGTTGCAAGTTATAAAGCAAACTCAGTTCAACCATAAAGCAGCTCTAATTTTGTCATTTTTCAGCTCAATTCAGATTAATGTTGATTCAGTTCAGTTCAATAATAACGCAAAGCTAATCAAACTAAGAGAAATCCCTAATTCAGCCATAAAGCAACTTAACAGAAAGCAATTGTGTCATTTTTCAGCTCAAGTCAGTTCAGTGTTGATTCAGATTAGTAACAGCGTCAGTGTTGTGTCAAACACTTACGAAACAAATAGCTTGCTTAATAAAAAAAAAAAAAAAATGCCATTAAGCTAAGAAAATGCTATATCTGAAACTCCATTTTAAACTCCGTTTTAAAACATTTGTTTATTATGTGAACATTGAGGGAACATTCGATTTTGTCATTTTGTAAACATTATGGGAATGTTACTTTCAAATGTTCTCTGAACATTCTGAAACATCCTAAACGGTACTTTTAAATGTTCTTTGAACATTCTAAAACAAGCAGTGTTGGGGAGTAGAATTAATTGACTTCTTTCTTAAATTGCATTAACTGCTCTAAAATGAGACACCAATGTTTTAGGAGTTTAGGACAGAAGTAGGACACATGCTTATTACACGGCTCTGTAAAAAGCTTGATTCTGACTGGTCAGTCATGACATTCCAAGGTATGTTATTTGCCGATAACAACTGGTAAAAGTTAATATAACAGACTTATCCAGGCAATTTAAGGCGATATACGCTTTATAGTTTTTCTTGGTGAAAGCTTTGCGTTTGGTTAGCTAATAAAATATTAAATCTAAATTCAATATTATGTGTACAGTTTCTTAATTCTATCATCCTGGTATCATGGACTCGCTCTATTGTTTCATACAAATGCAGCTGCTGCCATTTTCTTTTGTACACTGTAATGAATTACAAGATAACTAAAAACTAGTACTGTAAGCACTGGTACGTAATTATTTATGTGGTGAAATCTTGTGTAATAAAAGTGGTATGACTGCATTGTATCCCTTAAATGTCTGTCTAATTTGAACTTGCTGCTTGCTAGCAACTGATTTCTTCATGGAAGCTTTGCGTCCAAATATTTCAACTCAGATCAGTGTTTCGTGTTTCGCAAAATAAAGATGTATATTATCCCTTACTTATTATAATCTTAATTCAAGTGATAAAGGATTTTGAAAATCTGACAGTAATCAGTGTTGAGTGCTACTGTAAGGTTAACTCTACCTGGTTTAAATGTTTCAAAATTATTAACAGTTAAAAATATTATAAATTAAGAAAAGTAATCAAAAAATAATCAAATGTAATAAGTTACATTACTTTAAGAAAGTAATTGAAAAGTTACACTACTTATTACATTTTAGATAGAGTCATTTGTAATCTGTAACCTATTACATTTTCAAAGTAACCTTCCCAAAACTGAAAACAAGTAACATTTAAAAAAACGTTAGATGAATGTCCAACTAAAACATTTAAAAAAAAGAACATTCTAGGAAAGACAACATAAAGACCAGATAACTCTGAACGAAAGTTGAATGTTCTGAACCTTGCCAGAATGTTAGCCAGTATTCTTAGAATGATTCTTAATGCTTGGAAGTAGATACCCAAATTTTGCATGAGAAGTCATCAGAAAGTCTACAAACATTTGCAGTCATTTCTTTGCATGGATAAACTCTTTAAGATGAACCTACCCCTGAAGAGCATATAAAATCTCATTGTATATCTCATTGTTTTTGTTGCATTCTAGCAGTGATGTCATCACTGGATCCTCATTGGATTGCTGGTATACACATGTATACGTGTACGTAAGCACATGCACATTCGGTCCGTGTTGAAAGCGTGTAGCATCTGGCTCCAGCAGAAAACTCCCTCCCTCCCTCTCTGTTTCTCCTCTCCTCCACTTCCCCTGGTTTATCTAAACAAGCCGGACTAATCCCAACTATCAGGGGATGCTCTGTCAAAACGTGCGGCAGGGGCCCTAAGGCGAACAGAGCCGGTGAGCAGCGCGCGCGGCTCAACCAGCTCACCAGTGACAGAGCAGAGGGGCGAGATTAGCATAATGCCTATCGGAGTGTGTGTGTGTGTGTGATGGGTAGAGAGGGAGAATGTTTTGTGTGTGAGAGACCGAGCATATATTTGATATAAAAAAGGAACATGCATGCATATAGTTGCAGCACAGCGTTCATGCATGCCACTGTGTGTGTTTGCAGTGACCTAACGGTGTATCGCTGACCCCGTCTCATGTTTAGCATCTAACTTTTCACTCTGCGAAGCACCATCCCGCCGTCTGTCTCCTCTGGGTCTGCGGGGCGGAGAAGCGCTCTGACCGCACCTACGGAAGCAGAGAGAGACGGAGCTCGTCTGAATATTCATGCCTTGGGCCCTCAGCACCACCCGAACCCCCCTAAAATCCTCGCGCTCTACCCCAGCGACGTGCTCCAGGTTAAGGCCAACTCCAAAAGAGACACAGGCAGGAGAGAAGAAAGAATTAGTGAGAGGTTTGATGAATGACTCTTCCTTTTTTCCTTAGCCCGCATTTCCAGGAATTAGAACATCTTGGTTTTTTTCTGATCTGATGCGTTGGGTGGAATGTCAGATAACGGAAGGTGTCCGATTAGCAGCAAGTGTTAACTGCACCGACAGCAAGAGAAAACAGTCAAAATATGTTTTTTACATTTACATCTGAACTGTTACATTTTAGTTCAATTGATTTCTTAATTATTCTATAGATCACTAATCACTACTGACTCAGGGTGCATATTTTTTTTTCCCCAAGAAAAAACAAAGAACTGCACCCTTTTTTTGTATTTTTACATTTTACATCACCACAGTGCTTGCTATGTGGTTGTTAAGGTGTTTTTGGTGGTTGCCAGGGTGTTTCTTAGATGGTTTCTAGGGTGTTGTGGGTGGTTGCTAAGCTGTTTATGGTGTGTTGGTTGTTGTTGTGTGTAGTTGACGGTGTTGCTAGACCATTATTTTGTGTGTTGGGTGGTTTCTAGGGTGTTGCTAGGCTGTTTCTTTGGTGTCATGTGGGGTTTCTAGATGGTTTCTTGGTTGCTAGGGTGTTGCTAGGTTGTCTCTAGGGTTGTCTCTTGCTAGGCTGTTTCTTTGGTGCTGTGCGTATTTGGAGTTTCTAGCTGGTTTCTGGGGTGTAGTTTCTTGTAGGTGGTTGCTAGGGTGTTGCTAGGTTGTTTCTAGCATGTTGTGGATGGTTGCTAGGGTGTTGATAGGCTGTTTCTTTGGTGTTGTGTGTAGTCGATGGGCTTGCTAGACTGTTTATTTTGTGTTTTGGGTGGTTTCTAGGGTGTTGCTAGATTGTTACTTTGGTGCTGTGCGTATTTGGAGTTTCTAGCTGGTTTCTGGGGTGTTGTATGTGGTTGCTAGGGTGTTGCTAGGCTGTTTTTAGCATGTTGTGAATGGTTGCTAGGTTGTTGCTGGGTTGTTTCTTTGGTGTTACGTGTAGTTGATGGGGTTGCTACATGGTTTCTAAGTTGCTATGGCTTTGTTATGTTGTTTCTAGCATATGTGTGTAGTTGATAGGGGTTGCTAAACTGTTTCTAGTGTGTTGTTTATGGTTTCTGTGCCATTACTAGACTCTTTCTTTGATGTTGTGTGTACTTATTACACAAAACATCAAAGAAAGTTTATAGTTGGATTCTGGGGTGTTGTAAGTGGCTGCTAGGACATTGCTAGGCTGTTTCTATGGCATTGTGTGTAGTTTATGGGCATTACTAGACAGTTTCTAGCATGTTGTGGATGGTTGCTAGGGTAGAGTATAGTTGATGGGGGTTGCTAAACGGTTTCTAGGGTGTTGTTGGTGGCTGCTGTGGCATTGCTAGATTCTTTCTTTGGTGTTGTGTGTATTTAGAGTTTCTAGTTGGTTTCCGGTATATTGTAGTTGTTTGCTAAGGCGTTGCTAGTCTGTTTCTAAGGCATTGTGTGTAGTTTTGGGGGTTGCTGGACTGTTTGTAGGGTGTTGTGGATGGTTGCTAGAGTGTTGCTAGACTGTTTCTTTTGTGTTTTGGGTGGCTTCTAAGGTGTTGCTAGGCTATGTCTTTACATACTACGCATCCTATACGTGTTACGTATAGTTGGTGGGGTTTCTAGATGGCTTCTAGGTTGCTAGTGAATGTGTAGGTTGTTTCTTTGATGTTGTGTGTAGTTTATGGCGTAAAAAAGACGCCATAAACTTTGCTAAACGTTTTGGTGGTGGTGGGGGGTTCTAGGTTGTTGCTAGGTTGTTTCTTATGTGTTGTGTCAGTGGGGTTGCTAGACTGTTTATTTTGTGGTTTGTGTGGTTTCTAGGGTGTTGTTAGGCTGTTTCTTTGGTGGTTTGTGTATTTGGAGTCTAGTTGGTTTCAGGGGTGTTGTAGGTGTTTTCTAGGGTGCTGCTAGGCTGGTTTTTTTTTTTTTTTGTTGTTGTTGTTGTTGTCTTGTTTTTTTTTTTGCTGTTGTGTATAGTTGATGGGGTTGCTACTTGCTAGACTGTTCATTTTGTGTTTTGGGTGGTTTCTAGGGTGTTGCTAGGCTGTTTCTAGATGATTTCTTGGTTGCTACGGCTTGCTAGGTAATTTCTAGGGTTTTGTGTGTAGTTGATGGGGGTTGCTAAAATGTTTCTATGGTGTTGTTGGTGGTTTCTATGGCATTGCTCAACATTTCTTTAGTTTTGTATGTTGCTATGGCATTGCTATACATTTCTTTAGTGTTGTATTTAATGTTTCTTGTATGCTTTAATTAGTTTATACATGATTGCTAGAGTGTTGTAGGTGGTTGCTATGGCTGCTAGGCTGTGTCTAGGGTATTGTGTGTGGTTCATGGGGGTTGCTAGGTTGTTTCTTGGTGTTGTGGGTGGTTGCTAGGGCATTGGGTTTTTTTTGGTGTTTTGTGTATATGATAAAGTTTCTAGATGTTCCCAGGTGGTTGCTAGGGCATTGTTAGGCTGATTCTAGGGTACTGTGTTGTTGATAGGGGGTTGCTAAACTATGGGGTGTTGTGTGTGTTTGCTAGGGCATTGTTAGGCTGTTTCTAGGACAGTATGTGTAGTTTATGGGGGTTGCTAGACTGTTTCTAACATGTTGTGGATGGTTACTAGGGTGTTGCTAGGGTGTTTTTGCTTTTGTATGTAGTTGTCGGGGTTTACTGTGTCTATGGTGTTACCAGGGTGTTGTTAGGTGTTGTGGGTGGTTGCTAGGGTATTGTTAGGCTGTCTCTTTGGCGTTTTGTGTAGTTGATGGGGTTTCTAGATGGTTTTTAGGTTGCTAGGGCATTGCTAGGCCCTTTGTAGTGTTTCACGTGTAGTTGATTGGGGTTGACGGTGTGACGTCTTATTTGGAAATGTCCGGTGTTGTGACTGATCAGTTGTCATGCATTCTGGGGTCCAGCCCTCCTGATTCTGTTTAGCTGTTGTGTTGATGTGGATCACTTGTCTTGTGTTTGTAACTGGGCCGCATCTGTGAATGCACACTGGGCCAGCGTGTGTGTGTGCGCGCAAGGCCTCATTATCCGAACACCGAGCGCTGGGACACTGGCCTCTATCAGCAGCCCAGTCGCCCCCGGCAACTCTGCATCCCGACTGCCTCATCCACGCACACACACAGCCCGACGCCAAGTGAACTCTAGGTTTAGCATCGGGCCCAGGCAGATCTAGCGCCTCTTATTGTTTTCAGAACCCATGAGCGCAATGGGACCCAATTGGGGCCTCATTACTTTATTGTTTTGAGAGGGTTTGGATGCGATTTACACACAGAATATTTGAATAATTCCTAGTTTCTTTTAGTTCAGTTCCATTTCTTGGCCCGAGCTTTGTTTCACAACACTTTCTTCCAGTTCAGAAGAGTATTTGTTCGTTTATTTATGCGCAGCTTGCTTGTATCCATCCTATCAAACTTTTTGTAATATTAATGTCCTGAAAACTATCCCACCCGTCTCCCCCTCCTCACGATGTCAATTAATCTCTAATATTCACCGTGCCTCATTGAAACAAATGAGCGTTGTGTGTTTGTTATTGCCTCTAATGGCTTCCTAATGTGCTGGAGTCTGCCTACTTAATAACAAAGTATCAATATGGCCTCGCTCAGTTATTAAGGCTTTTCATCATTTGCTGGACACTTGTTTAAAAGCACCTTGATTTGAACCGAATACACGGAATAATAGCACGCCGTGGCAATAATACATTAGGAGTCCTAATCAATAACGCCTCTGTTTTGCAGAGAAGAAGTCACGGATGAAGTTGTTGCGAGCATCTTAACGGGAGACGACAAAGACACAGTTTCGGCACATAATGACCCGGGCTGCATCGCACGTACTGGTAAAGCAAAGCCTGGGGGTTTATTAACATCTCGGACCCCTGTCAATCATGCGAAGGCCCGTCCCAGCGCCCAATTATCTTTGAAGCCGGGGCCTCGGGGTCTGGACGTGATCAATGAGTGCGCTCCGTCGTCGATACGGGTGCAGAAGAAGACCTATTGATCAGCCAACACTTGTGGACAGCCGCTGCGAGCCGGATAATGTCAGATTGAACCAGTGAGAAGTGTGTGTGTGTGTGTGTGTGTGTGTGTGTGTGTACAGTACACAAGCCTATTTAGTCCTTATAGGTGTGTTTATGTTGTGCATTGAAAAAGTGTTTCTTTTGTTGAAGCTGAGGGCAGGTGCACAAATGGAAGGCACAGGTTTAGATTAGAATTGTATCTCTACAATGAATTGTGGTACAAGAAACACAGTTTGCTATTGCTTAGATTCTGTGATTTCATCAAACTCATAAACGATTAAACTTTGAAACTACAGAACTAACCATGAAAAAGTTAGAAAGTGCATGGATGCATATTTATGTGGTTGACTGTACAAAAGTGTTTATATTTGAGTTTTGTAATAAAGAGAGAGGAAAAATATCTGCATTTATTGGATCAAAATTCTGGAAAAACAGTAATATTGTGAAATATTATTATAATTTTAAAGAACCATTTTCTATGTGAATATATTTTAAAATGACATTTATTCTTGTAATCAAAGTTGAATTTTTTCAGCATCATTACTTCATCTTCAGTGTCACATGATCTTCAAAAATCATTTTAATATGCTGATTTACATTTCTGATTATTATCACTATTGGAAAATAGTTATTTTTAGGATTTTTTGATTAATAGAAAGTTCAAAGAACAGCATTTATTTGAAACAGAAATCTTTTGTAACTTTATAAATGTCTTTAATGTCACTTTTGATCAGTTTGATTAATCCTTGTCAGCAGTAATGTCAGAATGACATTACATCATATGCAAACTATCAAAGCAAATGTAATTTATTGTAAAGAAAGATGCACAATCACACTTTTCAACAAAACATTTAACAAAAAGACCTGTGTGACCCTGGACCAAAGTCTTAAGTAGCACAGATATATTTGTAGCAATAGCCAAAAATACATTGTATGGGTCAAAATGATCAATATTAAGTATGTTCATGTTCTATGAAGACCATAAATATATCAAAACTTAATTTTTGATTAGTAATATTGCATTGCATTAATAATGCATTGCTAAGAACTTCTTTTGGAGAACTTTAAAGGTGTTTTTCTCAATATTTTGATTTTTTTACACCATCAGATTCCAGATATTCAAATAGTTGTATCTCGGCCAAATACTGCCATCAATGGAAAGCTTATTTATTCAGCTTTTAGGTTATGTTTACATTTCAATTTCAAAAATTGACACTTATGACTGGTTTTGTGGTCCAGGGTCACATTTGTATGATTTAAAATGTTTGAGGTTAGTGGATCGTGTTTATAGTGAATGTGATTCTCTACACACCTGTAAGACACAGAATTTTCAAATATGAAGAAATGTGTCACTCCAGCAGCATCAGATGCACTCACTTGATTTGATATTGAAATCAATGACATTTTTAAGTGTTACTCAAGTGTCCAAATGCATAATGGGGCCTCTGTGTTTAAAACTGTGATGTATGTGTGTGTGTTTTTATTAGGTGGCAGGTGGGCAGCGTCAGGGCCAGGGGAGGCAGTGGCACCGCGGTAAAGCCCTAAAGCCCCGTGGGACGCTGGGATCAGGAGGAGGGGTCACGATCCGTCCCGCCCGCACGCCTCGCCGCTGCACCTCAGCAGCCCTGACATCCACGCTCAGGGGGGACGACCAACAACCCCCTTTAGAAATACAGCAGCCTGCACTGTAATTAAAGCCTGGCCCAGACGTGAGACCGCGGCTGACACAGCATGGGACGAAGCAGAGACCCAGCGGACTGATGTACATAAAACGAGTGCAAAACGAACAGACAGAAACAGACGCGCATGAGTAATGGACGCTGCCGCTGCACACTCGCCGTAAAAAAACACACTCACACATGCACGCGCACATGCCATCAAGATTAGGCAGAAAAACACACTTTCTCACTCTGACAGGTCTGAATATCAAAGTTCCTCCGAGTTAACTGAAAAACCACACTCGCGGTCCCGCAGGAGCCCAATAAACTAACAGTTTTTCTTCGCGGCATGTACGCGCCAGTTCGCGTTCGCGTTGCACGTCGCCGCCTTCTCCAAATCTGTTTCCCATTCCGCGCGCGGTTCCCTCAGCTGGTCCGGTGTCTCAATTATGATGGATGATTATTACATCGAGATCGCTTTATGATGTATGCACTCGTTAAAACTAAAAGCCCGATCGTTGCGCTTGAGTAACCTTTCTGTACATCATTTTAAGTGTGAAACTAATAAAGCCGGCATTTTATTTGAAGGACAGGAAATTAGGACGCCTTGATTCGGCCCGGAGAACGGGTGCTCAATAATCATAAGCTGTCAGACAGGAATTGTGTTTTTCCGACTGCCTTCAATGTGACTGGAATATTGGTCGCAGCTTGTTTAGAATCAGATGGGATTTTTAAGAGAGATGTATGATGGGTTTGTGAATGCAATATATAAAAGCATTAGTCAGTCGCATATGCTACTTTGAGCCTGATCTATATCTGTGTTGATTTTTTTTTTACTTGCCCTGGTGTTGTTTCAAACCTGCATGACTTTCTTTCTTGCACATATTTAAAGCACTGATAACACTTTACAATGAGGTCCAATTAGTTGATGCATTAAATGAAGTTAACTAACAATGAGCAAAGCATTAGTTATATAGTTATATTAGTTCTTATTAACCTTAATGAGCTAGTTAATAAAAATACAACTTTTACAAGGTACGTTCTAAAAACTTTCACAAGACTAACATTTTTTTAAAGTCATACAGATGTTAGGACAAAACATTCTTAAAGGGATAGTTCACCCAAAAATGAAAATTTGATGTTCCCCCAGGGCTTCCAGGATGTTGATGATTTTGTTTCTTCAGTAGAACACAAAGGAAAAGTTTTAACTCGAACCTTTGCTGCCTGTCAGTCACACGTGGCCGTTGTGAATGCGGTCAGGACAGTTGGACATTGCGGTGGATCAGAGGTAAAAAATTATATGAATACTGTTCAGTTTCTTGCAGAGACCAATTGTTTCATGTCTTAACACCTCAATGTATCGTCACAGGCCGCAGGGTTTAATTTAAAATTAAACATTTAAATAATGTTATATTTTGTTTGAAAATAAGCCTTTTTTAAACCTTTAAATAACGTTCTGATCGCAACAAGAAAACTGGACATTTTAATGTTCTTAGAATATTAAAAATAAACATTCAAATAATGTATTTTGGGTAAAAGGAAGTTAGTAGAACATTGTAAGAAACTTTTTAGAAACCTTAAAATAATGTTATATCACAACAAGAAAACTGGACATTTTAACATTCTTAGAAAATTAAAAATAAACATTCCAATAACGTTTTATTTTGGGTGAAATTAAAGTTAGTAGAATGTTGTAAAAATGTTTTTGCAACCTTTAAGTAACGTTATAATCAAAACAAGAAAACTGGACGTCAACATTTTAGAAACATTTCAAAATAATGTTCCCACGTTTATATAACCTAAATTTGTTACCTGGGTAGATCATTTTATCTCAGGTCCATTAAATAATATTAATGTAACAGATGCACTTTTTTAATTTTTATATACAGTTGAAGTCAAAAGTTCACATACACCTTGAAGAATCTGCAAAATGTTAATTATTTTAACAAAATAAGAGGGATCATACAAAATGTGTGTTATTTTTTATTTAATACTAACCTGAATTATATACTTCACCTAATGGACATTTTCCAGACAGAGAAAATAATAGTTGAATTTATAAAATAATCCCATTCAAATGTTTATATGCACTTGATTCTTAATAACGTTGTTATTAAGTTGTTACCTGAATAATCTACAGCTGTGTTTTTTTGTTTAGTGATGGTTGTTCATGAGTCCCTTGTTTGTCCTGAACAGTTAAACTGCCTGCTGTTCTTCAGAAAAATCCTACAGGTCCCACAAATTCTTTGGTTTTTCAGCATTTTTGTGTATTTGAACCCTTTCCAACAATGACTGTATGATTTTGAGATCTATCTTTTCACACTGAGGACAACTGAGGGACTCTCATGCAACTATTACAGAAGGTTCAAATGCACACTGATGCTTCAGAAGGAAAAACAATGCATTAAGAGCCACTTTGGAATGGAATAATGAGGTGTACGTTTTTATTATTTTGCCCAACATTTTTGTTCATCCATTTAGTCCTGCCTTTCAGAAGCTACAGAAGATACTTGCATGTTTCCCAGATGACAAAATGAGTTACATTTACCCTGATCTTCAAATTCAAAATTTTTCACCCCTGGCTCTTAATGCGTTGTGTTTCCTTCTGGAGCATCAGTGAGCGCTTGAACCTTCTGTCATAGTTGCATATGAGTCCCTCAGGTGTCCTCAGTGTAAAAAGATGGATCTTAAAATCATACAGTCATTGTTGGAAAGGGTTTAAATGCACAAAAATGCTGAAAAACCAAAGAATCTGTAGGAACTGAAGAACATCAGGCAGTTTAACTGTTCAGGACAAGCAAGGGACTTATGAACATCTATCACTACACAAAGAAACACAGCTGTGGATCATTCAGGTAACAACACAGTATTAAGAATCAAGTGTACTGTATGTAAACTTTTGAACGTGGTCATTTTTATAAAGTCAACTATTATTTTCTCTTGTGGACTATGTGTAAATGTCTTTTATGTGACAAGTCTTATTCAGGTCAGTAAAACATAACATGCATTTTGTATGATCCCTCTTAATTTGGTAAAATAATTCTGCAAGGTGTATGTAAACTTTTGACTTCAACTGTATTAGTTAATGTTGAAATGAATTAATACTAATAAATGTTTTAAAACTATTATCATTGTGAGTTCATGCAATGTAGTAGACTAAACATAATAAATTCAGCCTAATCGCAGAGTGTTATCAACGCTAAGTCATGGGTTTGATTCCCATGCAGGGAATGCATTAAGTAAATGTTGCATTAGATTAAAGCATCTGCCAAATGCATAAATGTAAATGTGAAGACATGAGGCTTTTCTTTGCTTGCTTAATCACTATTTGGATAACCAATTTCAACTGTTTCAAAGAAAGTCATGCTGGTTTAAAACAACACATGGGTGTGCAAACAATTACAGACTTTTCATTTGTGGCTTAAGGTTGTTTGTCAGTATAAGTTTGGATCTCTTTGTTCAGCGTCCATGTCGACTTGACTTCCTGCCCTCGCCGTAGCCAACAGGAAATGAAGCGATCTTCTGAGCTCTGATGCAAATGCTCCACGTCAATGATCTTAAATTAATCTCACAAGTTTCACATACTCAGCTGAGGGCAACATCTCCCCACCCTGCAGCCATCAGACACACACACACACACACACAATACCCCCATGCTAGAAAAATTAATTAGCTGTTTGTCATCTAAAGCTGATCTCAGGGATTTTTGTTTTGGGGCTGGAGAGGCGGTAAGAGGGTGACCAGCATTACAATAGCAAATGCAGCTCCAATTAAGAGTCATCCCAGTATGTGTGTGTGTGTGTGTGTGTGTGTGTTAATACCTAAAACCTAAACATGATAAGAACGTGTCTAGTTCATATTTCATCCCAAAATCAAAAAAGGAAAAAAAAATGGATATGCATTTTTTCATTTGTCACATTGTTCAACCTTCATTCTCATTACTGTAATACATAATATCGTATTACCACCATGCAAAAAATTATATTCATGCAGATATTTTAAAACTTGTATTAAATTGTTTTCACAAAAATATGAGGCAGCAAAACTGTTTTCAACATTGATATTAATCAGAAATGTTTCTTGAGCAGCAAATCGACTGGAGTAATGGTGCTGAAAATTCAGCTTTGACCACAGAAATAAATTACATTTTACAATATATTTACATTGAATACAGTTATTTTAAATTGTAATAATATTTCCAAATGTTACTGTATTTTTGATCAAATAAATGCAGCCTTGGTGAGCAGAAGACATTTATTTTTAAAAAGCAAATTACCGATCCCAAAATTTTGAATGGTGATGTATGTAAACTATAAAAAAAAAGAAGCAGCAGCAGATATAAAGTTTTTTTTTTTTTTCATTTTGATTTTGAGGTGAAATGTGATCTGGATTGAGATTCAGATTGCAGTATATTATAAGTCTCTTCTTTGCCATCACCACATCACTTCTAATGTTGTGGCATGAAAATGCCAGACCTTATTAGTTGCTTCCAGACAGATATTCATGCACAAGAGAACTGCTTTACCTGCTGTAGACATATTGTGAAATCACAGTAATGCATGGCTAAAAAGTAAATGGCAACTGTTGCTGTCTGCCATATTATCTTATGACTCAAAAATGATTAGTTTTTGTGGTAAAATGTATCTATGTGTGGCTGCTAATGTAGTGATGAGTTAAATATAAATATAAATGCTTAACATAGAAAGCACATTATGTAGAAGTGGCTATAATAAATAAAATAGTTATATTACAGCAGTCAAGTCAGCTTTGAAAAGTTTCCAACTTGTATAGTTTCAACAAATACTTGGAACCTGACAAAACGGCATGTTTTTGTGATGTTATGCTTCATTCTATCCCACATAAGATGATAATGTTAATTATTTTATCACTTCTAGAGTGCATTTTAGTATGAATGACAATGTTTACAGAAATTTCTAGTTCCCATGGAGCTTTCTGTAATGCTTGCGAGACCTAGCAACAGTAACCAAGGATGCGGAGGTCTGCAAACATTCTCTTGGTAGATGTTTTCACACTTTCCACTAAAACTCAGAAGGCTCAGATGGTTGTGGATGCAGTTATCCATTGTGGAGGGTCTCCTGCAGAACATCCATCCTGACAAATTGGCAGCACTTTTCGAATACGTATATTTTCTCTAGATTTATTGCATGCAAAAGGAGCGATGATAAAGCGCTCTGACTTGGCAGACAGCTCATCTTGGGAAGCGTGTAAGCTGTCAGATGAAGTTGTAATGGAGGAAGGCCTCTGCTGCTCAGGTTGATGTGCGTTCTCTCCCACACAGAGGCTGCCAGCCGCCCGGCGCTTTCCGCTGTTTTCTTTGTTGTGAGGCTGTATTCCCCTGGCCCAAGGGCTCATGGGTAACAGCTGAAGCTGTGGCGGAGGGGCCTTGCCAGCCTCAGGGCCCCTGCCACCCTCTCTCTCTCGCTTTCTCTCTCTCTCACTCTTTCTGTGTTACCCATATGGTCCGTCAAGCGCTAATTCCCTAGAGGCCTGTTAGCAGCACACAGCCCCAGTTCTGCCCCTCCTCCCTCACTCTCCCTCGCTCACTCACTCTCTTTCCTCAACTCTCCTCTCACTCCACCACACAACAGCCTAGAATCCCACGACTCTCCCTCCTGTAACAGCAGGACTGTGACGATAGACAGATAGATAGAACAGCGGATGAGATAGATAGATAGATAGATAGAACAACAGATGAGATAGATAGATAGATAGATAGATAGACAGATAGATAGATAGAACAACGGATGAGAGAGAATAGACAGATAGATAGAGCATAGATAGATAGGAACAGCAGGATGAGATAGATAGATAGATAGATAGATAGATAGATAGATAGATGATGAATGGGATAGATGAGATAGACAGATAGATAGGCTTAGATAGATAGATATAGATAGAACAACGGATGAGAGAGATAGATAGATAGATAGATAGAACAGCGGATGAGATAGATAGATAGATAGATAAATAGATAGATAGATAGATAGATAGGTAGATAGAACAACGGATGAGAGAGAGATAGACAGATAGATAGATAGATAGATAGATAGATAGATAGATAGATACAGGATGAGAGAGAGATAGATAGATAGATAGATAGATAGATAGATAGATAGATAGAACAACGGATGAGAGATATAGACAGATAGATAGAGCTTAGATAGATAGATAGATAGATAGATAGATAGAACAACGGAGAGAGAGAGAGAGAGATAGATAGATAGATAGATAGATAGATAGATAGATAGATAGATAGATAGATAGATAGAACATAGAGATGAGAGAGATGAATAGATAGATAGATAGATAGATAGATAGATAGATAGATAGATAGATAGATAGAACAAAGATAGAATAGATAAAGATGAGATAGATAGAGAACAGGATGAGAGAGAGAGAGAGAGATAGATAGATAGATAGATAGATAGATGATAGATAGATAGATAGATAAAAAAGATGAGATAGATAGAGAACAACAGAACAAAGATAGATAATAGATAGATAGAGATATAGATAGATAGATAGATAGATAGATGAATAGATGAATAGATAGAAGGAGGATATAGATAGAGACAACAGAAGAAAAGATAGATAGATGATAGAACAACAGAAGATAGATAGATAGATAGATAGATAGATAGATAGATAGAAGAAAGATAGAAAGATAGATAGATAGAACAACGGAGGAGATAGATAGATAGATAGATAGATAGATAGATAGATAGATCAACAGAAGATCGATAAAGAAAGAAAGAAAGAATAATATACCTTTCACATATACCTGATGTTTTGTTCCCATTATTTTATCCTCTTCCTGCACATTGTTTTCCTTTCATGCGTCTCTCTCTCTCTCTCTCTCTCTCTCTCTCTCTCTCTCTCTCTCCCTCTCTCCAGCCTTCATCTGTCTTCCATTTCTCCAGGCTCTCCTCTGTTATATGGTGTGGCGCAGTTAATACTTGAATTTATTGGTCCCATTAGATGAATGAATTATCTCCTTTTTCGTAGCACAGGAAACCCGGCAGACTGAAGCAGCTCTCAGGGCCGCAGGTACGGGACGCATCTGACTTTCCACAGCTGTCTGTCACCACACTTTAAAGGGATCGAACACCTCTAATCATGTGTCGTCCCTTCATTTCATAAACGGCGTGACACTCTGTGCATTTAAATGCATAAGCATGCATTATAGCTGTATCTCTTCCAGTGTCACTCATTTCAGCATGAACAATAATAACACACATCTTCATGTAATGTCACAGATGAGTGTTTTTTGCGTGTGTGTGTGTGTTATGCTTATTAATTGTAATTATCATAGCTAATTCAATAGACTAAGAAACACAGGGAACGATTGGTTTCTTCCTTAATCACTCATTTGCAGTGACGGCCCTTCAGGGTCCAGAGGGGCCGCTGTCTTTCTAAGTGTGATTTATTCCGGCTAAATGTGAACTCGTGTTTCTTCAAACTCTCTCCGGACCTCCCCTTTTAAAACTCAGCAGACTTCACGTCTTACATGACAGATGTGTATGTCCCTCTTTCTGTCGTGAACCTTGCACTTATGTCACATTTACCTTAAGAGAGCTTAAATCTAACACTTGCGCATTATTCTTTGTCGTGTTTGTTGCTTGATTTAAAAAATAATAATAATAATTTAGTAGCTATGATGGTGTTTGTCCAAACAAACATGGTTTTGTCATTGTATATATCCAGAAACACAGACACTTTTAAAAAGAATATCTTGGTACTTTTTGTAATCATTCAGCCATTAATTCTTTATTTCAGTACATTATTTTCATGTGAATCAGGAAATAAAATAACAGTCATATTTTTTTTTTTTTTTAATTTAAATTTTTTTCTTGCATTGTTCTTCTTCTGCATTGTTTAATCTGTACACTGACTTCAGTATATAAATTGCTCATGATAAACTGATCAGAAACATGCACACACACATTGAGTACTAGCGCCCTCTATTGATCAGTAACATCATTAAACCAGTTCACTATCATCAGTATATTATTATACTTATTTACTAAACAAGTTTTCGCTTAATTTGCTTAATTTGTTTAAAAAAACAAATGCTGGACATGCTGGACTTTCTCTAAGAATGTTATTATTATACTTACAAAACAAATACCATAGTATTATCATGTGGTTTTGGACATGGCGATATGGAAATGCAATGTTTGTATGGTTTACATTGAAATGCAATGTTTTTATTTATTTATTTATTTATTTTATTCCCAAGTTTTGCAATGACCTGTTAAGGTTTTTTCAATTTTTTGTGAACCTTCCATTTTTTACTTTTCCAAATATAATAGAAACGTTACTTTTGAATGTTCTCTGAATGTTCTGAAATGACTAGTAACATTTAAAAAATACATTTAAGATGTAATTAGTCACAGTAGCATCATTTGTACTGTACAGTATTGATGATGACTTCATATCACACTGATGTTTGTGTAAATCCTATGGTTGAGCTCTGGGTTGATGTTTGTATAAACAAACACATTGAAAAAACATGTGCGTTTGTGTAGGATGAACCAAACAGGGCAAACGATAACCCCAACTGTGCCACAGAGCATCAAAGGTGTGTGTGTGTGTGTGTGTGGCCCTGCTGTCAGATGGGTGAATTATTTATCAGCGTGTTCCGCCTCCAATCTGTTTCGGCGACAGGAATGGAAATGTGTGTTAAAACAAACAGAAGTTCAGATTTGTTCATGTCTGTTGTCCACACAGACGCAGTTAAAGGGCCGTGATAGCGTGACGGGGGGGACGGGACCTTCACAGAGCTGGTCAACGCTGAACCACATCAAAGCCCGCCAGAGCGCATTAGTAAAGCAGGCCTGACCATCCAGACAGCACAATCACTGCTGTCTTCTAGTGTTCTCTGTGTCTTACACACGTCTTTTGTGCAGCTAATTTAGATTTTTAAATGTCCTCATACAGATAAACACACACAGCTGACAAAACGTTGTACGAATGTGTTGCTAACACTCTCTTTAAAATATCAAAATATTCATTGTTTTCTGAACATTCTAAAAACATTTTTTTAAATGGAATGGTTCTTATTAATCATTTTGCAAGCATGTTACTTTTGAATGTTCTCTGAATGTTCTATAAGTAGCCACATTTAAAAAAAACGTTACGTGAAAGTTGAATGAATAACATTTTTGAAAATGTTACAATGTTTATTGAACATTCTAAATGTTTAGAAATGGAACAGTCCTTTCCAGCCATTTTTCAAGAACTATGGAAATGTTACTTTTAAATGTTCTCTGAACATTCTGTAAGTAGCAACGTTTAAAAAATGTTAGACAAACATCCATGAATGATGTAAAAATAACATTTTTGTACTAATTTTGAGAAACATAACTTAGGACAAATGTTGTATTAATGTTACTGGGAAAACATTGGAGATGCATTTCCTAGCACAAATTGACTGAAAAATCAGAATTGTTTCTGCATTCAGATTGTTCATTTAAAACTGAAATTCTGTAATCATTTTCTCTGTTTGTTCCAAGCCAAAATTTGAATTTGTATAAATGCAAGTGAGTTGGAAATGCTGCTTTTAAGTGAACAACATTTATTGTATAACTTCAGAGGATTTGAAATGTAGCACTCGTGTAGATTTTATAATGTTTTTGATTAATATAATAATGATTTTGCCCTATTATGGTATGTAATTGCGCACCATGAACATTCTGCTAAATGTTTCATTTTGTGTTTTACAAAAGTCATACGTGTTTGGACTGACACAAGATGACGTGTGTTCCTTTAAATGTAAGTTTCTGCACTACAAACGCACTTGATTGCATGATGCTTGTTTATTTCGATATCATGTTCTCCCACAGTTCAAGTGATATATTTCGTCGTGTTGTTCAGGGTTTAAATGTCACCTGTGCAGCCTGTGGCTCCGTTCAGATAGACGCTCACGGCCGCAGGTGTGTGGGACGGACTCCTATTCATGATTGATGTGTTGTAGGTGGGCTGACAGCGGCCCACCGTATGTCCTGTCATATGGCAGAGGTTTGGCGCTGGCTCGGCTGTAAAGATAAGAGCTGTCACTTTGAAATGGTTGAGGATTTCAGCCTGATGTCTTGATAACACACCTCTCTGGTGCTTTGTGAGGCCTGAGCAGGAGAGCTTGACATTGTGGGCGATCTTTGTGATGCTCATAGCTTGTTTGTAATAAACAATTTTGTAATAAGAACAGCAGAGGCGACACTAATATAATGATTGGTTCCAAACAGGTTGTCAACACCTGTCCCTGTGCTCTATTGGTCAATCAAACATGTAGCCCCGCCCCAAACTCTCTCTATTGGCTGAGTCAGAAGGCTGCTCAAAAAAACAGGTTAGAAAGTGTCAGTGTTACATGACATCAACATATGACTTGTTTATTTAACTAGTGACCTGTATTTGGATATGCATCAGCTGATAACTGTTTCTGATTGCCCAATTAACATAGAATTGTGTAAAAAGTGTTTATAAATTCAGTAATATTCGGGACATTTTATTTGCCTTATATAGTGTCTGTGTCTGTGTGTGTGTGTGAATTTTCCATTTTTTCCAAATCATTCAAATATTACTTTTTAAAATTAAATTATTACGTTTATTCAGCGTTAAGGCATTAAATTGATTATAAGTGACAGCTAAGACATTTATAATATTATATAAGATTTCCATTTCAAATAAATGCTTTTGAATTTTCTATTCAATAAAAAAATCTATATAATAATAATAATAATATAGTTTAATAATAATAAAGTTTATTTACACAAATATTGACAGTGTGACACTGAAGACTGAAGTAATGATAAAAATTCAGCTTTGAATTGTAGGAATAAATTACATTTTAAAATCTGTTAAAATAGAAACAGCAACTTTAAATTGTAATAATATTTCACAATATAACAGTTTTAACTGTATTTTAAATGCAGCCTTGGTAAGCAGAATAGACTTTTTTTCGACATCATCATCAACCTGTAAGACACTTAAGTAATTAAAAGAAAAAATGACAGTTTACCTTTAAACTCAAAAGAGGGCCTTAAAAAACATCTAAGAATAATTTAAACTTTTTTTTTTGCAGTGTAATCTATTGGAAAATGCATGCACCGATTGTCAGGTTAACATGTTCTTCATTTAAAAACATTTGCTCGTGCTGTGATTAAACATGCTGTTTTTCCCCTCATCCTGTCAGCGTCGAGTGATCTTCACAGCCTGTCATGTCCCGTGTGCCGAGATTTGATGGTTACCGGCTGGTTATTGGGTGTTTGACTGTAAGATCCGTCATTGGCTGATGTTTGACCTCCTGCTAACTTACTGGAGAGGAAGTCCAGCCCTGTGGAAATCCTTCGGCTCTGCGTCTTTGAAACTTTAGCACTCCGCTTCTCTCTGTTGTGTCTTTGAGTGGCGAATCCCTCCCAAAAAACTCTGCCTGTCATCAAGTGTCTCTCTCTCTTTTTCACATTCGCACACACATTTTTTTTTTTCTTTTTTTCCCTCTCTCTCTGCATGGAGCTCCAGAGGAGCCTGCAGCTGGTCGGGGTTGAGCCCGTGTAGCGCTGCTCTCGGCTGGGCTGCGGCTCTGCGGGGGGCTGGGGAGGGGCTCTGGATCTCGCTGAAAGAGAAAAAGAAAGAGATCAAGGATAAAATGAAAAAGGAATCTGTGATCCCCACCAGCACCTCCCCCTTCCCCCATGGCCATTGCTTTTTTTTCTTCTACTTCTCTTACTTGCAGCCGTTTCTTTTTCAGTCTTCTTTACACTTTTAAGCAGACGCTCGCTGTTAGATTCGGTGTCAGGTGCACTCAGACCGTCGTAAAAGTGATTTAACAAGTGTATTGATTTCTGATTCATCACTGTTACAATCTACACTGAAAAGACGCTGAATTCATTCCCAGAAAAATATGTTCTAAGAATGTTTTGCTAACATTCCCATTAGGTTATAAAAACATTGTTTTTGAATCTCTAGTTTTTTAAATATAACGTGTTTTATGTGAATGTGAGAGGAAGCATTCATGGAATGTTCAGTTCTTGCAGACGTTACAGCAATGATACTTTTGAATGTGTAGTTAACAGAATTTTGAACAAACATTCTATTAACGTTGACTTTGAGAGAACCTTATCAGAATGTTCTCTGTTAGTTTAAGTAATGCTGATTCAATTAGTATTTAGAGATTTTGTGATGAGATCGCAGAAGAAATTTTATTTTTTTTTTTTTGATTCCCAAACGAACTGTGCTAAATACAATTGTTACTTGAGTGTTGAAATCATACAGAGCTGAAGTGCGACTGCTGTTTCCCATTCTCACAATCTCATTGTTTTTACATTTCAGTCCCAAGTTTCCATTCCAGACAGTTATGTATTTACATTTAAGGCATTTAGCAGACGCTGTTATATTGAGTGACTTACAAAAGTGCTTTAGTGTTGCATGTGAGACCACCGTGATCAACAGATGGCAAGCATGTCATTTTCATTGCATTTAAGTGCATATGCTCAGACGGCGGCAGGAGTGAGCAGACGAGAGCACAGACCTGAACCTTGCATCTCAAATGCTCAAACAGTACAGCATGATGCTAGAGTAGCAGTGCAAAGATCATGGGTTTGATTCCCTGGGAATGCATGAATGCATGATACCTTAAATTCATAAATGTACACCACCGGTCATTATGATTTTTAATGTTTTTGAAGGAATCACCAAGGCTGCATTTACTTAAAAATTATTCATATGTAATAATATGTAATGTTGTTACAAAAATATTATTATTATTATTATTTTATTTTTATTTTATTTATTTATTTTTTGTAATTTTCATTAAATTCAGATTTCAGATTTAAAAAAAAATAATAATAATACTCTACCATTTTTACTACTACTGTTCAGAAGTTTGGGGCTGTAAGAAGTCTCCTCTGCTCACCAAGCCTGTATTAATTTGATCAAAAATACAGTAAAAATTGTGAAATATTATTACAATTTAAAAGAACTGTTTTCTATGTGAATATAGTGTAAAATGCAATTTATTATTGTGATCAAATTTGAACTTTTAGCATTATTACTCCAGTCTTCACTGTCACATGATCCTTCAGAAATCATTCTAATATGCTAATTTTGCAGAAACATTTCTTTTTATTATTATTAATGTTGAAAATAGTTGTGCTGCTATTTTTGGGGAAGCCATGAAACATCTACTTTTTGGATTCTTTAATGAATATAAAGTTCAAAAGCATTTATTTGAAATATATTTTTTTTGTAATGTTATAAATGTATTTACTTTCGATTTTGATCAATTAATGCATTCATGCATTCTCTTTTTTTAATCTTTAAAAAAAACATTGGTAATAATCAGAAATCTTGAGCAGCAAATCAGCATTTTACAATGATTTCTGAAGGATCATATGACACTGAAGACTCAAAATTCAGCTTTGATCACAGAAAAAAAAAAATATTTTGAAACATATTAACATAGAAAATTTTTTTTACTGTATTTTTCATTAAATAAATACAGCTTTGGTGAACATAAGAGAGATGTTCAAAAACATTAAAAAGTCATGATGATTCCAAATTGTTGAGCAGTAGTGTACATGTTTTTGACTGTGGTTAGTATGTGGGTTGCATATGGTCAGATTGACATAAATTGCTTGTGATGGCTTGTTATTGGCATCCAGAATATTAAATATATTTCCTCAAAATATTTCCTGCATTCCCAGCAAGCTCCAAACCCACGTCAGCACGCCCCACAGTCTCCACAGGCCGAGCGTTTGGCAGCGGAATCTGGCAGCGATTTAACATTGTTATCAGTCCTTACGCTATTTACCTAATGCGTTTGCGTGTAATTGGATTACATGATCCCGCTTGTCAGCCCAGGTGTGTTGTGCATCTATTAAATGACTGACATTTTTATGTAGCTAAGCTGAAAGCGCAGAGCCTTTTTCGCTCTGAGTGAAATCAGGTGCTTGGCTCGATGTGTGAGGGGCCGTAAATGTGCAAGCGGTAATAACCTTCCCTCTCCTCCGTTTTCGCCTCCGCTCTCTCCATCCTGTCTCTTTTTTTCTTTCCGTTCCATTTGCAAGGTGTGATATTGCTTTAATTCAGCAGAAACATGTGGAGAGATCTGGAATATCTCCGGGGATTAGTGGAAGAGGGGAAAAACTCAACTTTTCTCTCTCTCTTTCTGTTTCTGTCCGTTTTCTCGGCCGTTGCCAGACTCGGGCAGCTTGTGTTGTAGAGCAGCAGGGTCTGCTGGGAATGAATGTAGTTAGTGCGACCTTTGACCCCGAGAGCTGTTGACATGGAAGCCGGCCAAGAAGGGCTCTTACAGGACCCTTTTGTTAATCTCATTCATGGCTCGCCTTTGCAAAAAAACCTAGTTGTGTGTGTGAGGGGGGGCGGGGGTGTTGGCAGCTCTACTTGCTGGAATGTGCTCTCGCTCTCTCGCTCTCTCTCACTTTTTTTCCCAGGCTTATTTGGAAGAAATGGTGGGCCCACGACCAGCCCGGCTGCTTTAGCCCGGACCCTGCCCTTTCAGCTCAATCGACACTGACAGATCCCTGGCCTGAGATTGCCAACTGGCACACGGGAAGCGAATGAAAGAGTGATGGAGAAAGAGCGAGTCCGATTCGGACCGGGTCAGAGCGGAAAGTTGTCGTAATCCAAGTGCCCAAAGTGCCCTTTGAACTCTGTCCAGGTGAAGCAACATGTGCAAGTCATATTTCACCCCAAATCGAGACATTGTATTTGGCATGAAGACATTTTTAGGACCAGTTGACATTATTTTTTTGTTTAATAACCAAAATATTTAAAAATGTTAAAAAAAAAAATTATGTAAAATATTTTAATTAATTCTATTTAATAACAAAAATATTTTATATGCCAGAAATGCTAAATAACATATTTAAAAAGTGATTTAATACATTTTAAAATTAAATAAAAAATTAAATAACATTTATATATAAAAATGTATTTATTTGCATTTTTAAAAAACCATTTAATCATAAATAATTACTAAATGAATGTGATTACTAAATTAACTTTATAACCAAACTCTGTCCTGCTAATTACCAGGTGAACCAGACATGTGCAAGTCATATTTCACCCCAAATCAAGACATTATATTTTGTATAAAGATATTTTTAGGACCAGTTGACTATTTTCTAATTTAATAACAAAAATATTTAAAAATGTTTAAAAAAAAAATATGCAAAATGTTTTAATTCTGTTTAATAACAAAAATATTTTATATGCCAGAAATGCTAAATAACATATTTAAAAAGTGATTTAATACATTTTAAAATTAAATAAAAAATTAAATAACATTTATATATAAAAATTGCATTTAGGTGCATTTAAAAAATAATAATAATAATAATTTAATCATAAATAATTACTAAATGAATGTGATTACTAAATTAACTTAATAACCAAACTCTGTCCTGCTAATTACCAGGTAAACCAGACATGTGCAAGTCATATTTCACCCCAAACTGAGACACTGATATTTTGCATAAAGTAATTTTTAGCACCAGTTGCCATTATTTTCTGTTTAATAACAAAAATATTTTGTGCTAAATAACACATTTAAAATGTTTTTATTTAATACATGTTAAAAAATTATATAAAATGTTTTAATTAATTTTATTCAATAACAAAATTGTTATCTGCCAGAAATGCTAAATTACATATTTAAAAAGTTAATACATTTTAAAAATTAAAAAATTGAATAACATTTATATATAAAATTGTTTTAATTTTTAAAAAATACAATTAATTGCTTTTTTTTTAATTCATAAATAATTAAGACTAATTGAAATAATAATTTAAAATATAAGTAAACAATTAAATTCATAATAATTCATAAATAATTAAATAATAATTAGAAATGTTATTTAATACATTTTAAAAATTTAATTAACAAAAATAAAAAAGCATTTCAGTATAAAATGTTTTATTTTATACAAATATTAACTGCATTATTTAAAATAATTCATAAATAAATACTAAATGAATGTGACTACTAAGTTAACTGGATAAATAAACTCCGTCCTGCCAGTTACCAAGTGAACCGGACATTATTTTCTGTTTAGCAACAAAAATATTTTCTATCCTATTTAAAAATGTTGTTTAAAGGGGTCATCGGATGCAAAGTTCCCTTTTACATGCTGTTTAAACAGTAATGTGTGTTGGCAGTGTATGTACACATCTACCCTATAATGATAAAAATCCATGCAGTGGTTTTTAATTAATCTGTAAAAATAATATCCCCTTTTTCAAATCGAGCCATTCTCAGATGCCTGTCGGTGAGGCCGCTCCCATGATAGTTGATTGACATGAGCGGTTACCTCAGATCAGCTGTAACAGTCAGACCTCCATTGTTTCGATGCCGGAGCAGGGGTGTAAATTAGACAAGAATATCTCCGATTGAGCGATTGAGGTGTTGTGTTGCTAGATGTAATAATGAACATAGTGGTCGTCATTTACTCCCGACATCTGAGCTGCTGAAGATACAGTGGATTACGTTTGTTTGTGAAGGGAATGCATCTCCTGATCTACATGTATCCGTCTGTGTTCGCGCGAATCATTCGTGATCCAGCTTCACTTACAGCAGAAGTGAGTATAAGGGGTTTTTTTTATGAATCTCTGCAATCACCTTTCCTAATAACGTGCTAGTTAGCAAGTTTTGCAGCTAAACACACTAAATGCGGCTAAAGTAAACAGGCTCATCACTCCACAGAGAGAAGAGAGGGGCGGAGTGAGCAGAGCTCATTTGCATTTAAAGGAACAATCCCTTAGAACAGGATGATTTTTGCATTGAGAATTTTTAACCAAAGTATATTATAGACTTTTCGTTAAGACCCTAAAGAATCATATCAACTTGTGGAAAATGGGCATCCAATGACCCCTTTTAATACATTTTGAAAATTAAATAAAAAATAAATAAATAAATACAAAATTATTAAAATGTTTTATTTTATAAAAAATTTCAATGGCATTTAATTGGAATTATTTAAAATAATTAATAAATAATTTCTAAATGAATGTGATGTCTAAATTAACTGAATAAATAAACTCTTCCCTGACAATTACCAGGTGAACCAACATGTCATAAGGGTTCTTTAGTGTTTTTTATTTATTTATTATGATTATTTATTAAAATAAACAAATAAATAAATATAATAATAATAAACACCTTACCATTTTTAAATAGTACACTACTCTTTTGGAGTTGTAAGAAGGCTGCATTTATTTAATAAAAAATACAGTAGAAAATTTGAAATATTATTATCATTTAAAATAGCTGTTTTCTATGTGAATATGTTGTGAAATGTAATTTATTCCTGTGATCAAATCTGAATTTTCAGCATCATTACTCCAGTCTTCAGTGTCACATGATCCTTCAGAAATCATTCTAATATGCTGATTTGCTGCTCAAGAAACATTTCTGATTATTATCAGTATTGAAAGCAGATTTTTTTTTTTTGGAAACCATGATGCATTTTATTTTTCCAGAGCCTTACAGGAATTCAAAAGAACAGCAAATCTATTGTAACATTATATGTCTTTACTGTCACTTTTGACCGATTTATTGCATCATTGCAGAATAACAGTATTCATTTCTTTCTGTCTTTATTTTTTTCTATTCCAGTAATGAGTGTGAATCTGTTTGGCTGCCGGTTTGATCGTCATAAGCAGCGAGTCCAGAGCTCATCACTGTCGTGGCCTTGAGCGCGATACTTAACCTCCGGTTCCTCCAGAGGGACTGAACCTGTAATAAGTTCATGGCTCTTCTATGGTGAAATAATTCTTTTCTATACTTTGAAATTGATCAGATATTCAAGTAAAGCAGTCAGCTCTATGGAGGTGCGCTATTAAGGGCTTATAATTACGGCTCTCAGGTTCAATCATGCACAAGTAACGCAAATAGCAAATGCAAACACACCATAGAGTGAATATCACGCTCCATTTGCTCTCACTGCGTCTTTATTCTTCACCTATAGAGTTATCCTCCTCTCACCGTGGTTTCACTCTGGTCCAGCTGAGTGAATTAACATGGTCCCAGGCTGCAGATTATATAGCAGGTTAACCACTGAAAGAGATGTGCACCGTTCAGGAAAAAATCAATCAAGATTAGCTTCTCCACCTCTCAATAGAGCACTGTGAACCTCCTTAGGGGGTTAAGCACCAATCCCAGAGCTGAGAGAGAAACGAGACCAAGAGACAAATACGGTACGCAATCACTCATTATGTGTTTGATTAAATATTGAAGCCTTCTGTTTCTCTGCCTTCAACTGTATTTATATATTAATTCTGTCTGTCTCTTTCTTTTTCAGTTTCAAATCATTTTATCTGACGTAAAATAGCACAGAAGTATCAGTATAAATAACTCAATGCCTTTTTTTTTTTTTTTTTTTTAAATATTTGTAACTTATTTAATAATAAAAAGATGTTATTTGCTAGAAATGCTAAATAACATATTTAAATGATTTTTAAATAATAATTTAAATTCAAAAGTTCAAATATATTCTGTTTTGCATGAAGAAATTTATATTTCTAGGACCATTTGACATTTTCTTGATATTTAAGAACATGTGCTTGCTGTAATGTACCTTAATTATATTCGGTGTATAATAATAATATATTTATTATTTATAATATTAAATATTAAATGTATTAATAATACATTTTTAAAGGTAAATAAAAAAAATAAAGCACATTATTAGTCACATTATTATTATTTATTCAAATATATAATACTTATAATATATTTATTATTATTATTATTATTATTATTATTATTATTATTATTATTTCACTTTTAAATAGTAGGTTCAGGGTCTAGTAAGTTTTTTTTATGTTTTTGATAGAAGTCTTTTATGCTCACTAATTCTGCGTTTATTTAATAGTATTTAACTTTTATTTATTTAATAACAAAAATATTTTATATGTCAGAAATGCTACATAACACATTTATATTTTTTATTTAATACAATTTAAAAGTTAAATAAAAATTAATTACATTTTAAAAGGTTTTAATTTATTTAAAATATTATAAATATTATTATATTAATATGTACATTTATTAGACATATAAAAGGTATTCATTTCTTTAAAAATATTATTATTATTGTTGTTGTTGTTGTTGTTGTTGTTTTTACCATTTTACCATTTTTAAATAGTACACTACTGTTCAAAGGTTTGGGGCCAGTAAGTTTTTATAATGTTTTTTGAAAGAAGTGTCTTATGCTCACTAATTCTGCATTTATTTAATAACATTTAACTCTATTTAATAACAAAAATATTTTCTAACTCATTTACATTTTTGTATTTAAGAAATATATATATATATATGTTTTCATTTATTAAAAATATTATAAATATTATTATAATGATTTGGGCATATATATATATATATATATATATATATATATAAAATATTATATTAGGATATATTATAAAATATATTTTCTGGACATTATAGACATGCATTATTTAAATGCATGTAAAATGTATGTAAAAATAATTCACAAATAATTACTAAACAAATGTAATTTAAAAATGCAATGGTATTCTTAATAAACAAACAAACAAAAAAACTCAAATTCAAATGTTTTTTTCTCACACATGCAACCATAGTACAAAATCCTTTTTGTGATACAAGTCAGAACAGATATATATTAACATAAACCAAAAATAGAATTTACAACACAATTTAGAGAAAATCTATGTATGTTTATGTGTGTTTATACTATGCATGTGCAAGATGATAAGATGTAAAGAATATTCCATAATATCTACATTGTTTGCCGACATATAAGTCTTTCAGGCCACTCCAAAGTCTTGCCAGAAATTCCGACATCTAAATCATCAATGATTTGTGATGATTCTCTATTATTTCTGTCTTCAGGGACTCGCGCTCACAGGGCAGGTCTAAATCTTTCAGCCGTCTCAGTCTTTAAATGAAAAGACACTACAAAGAGAATGAGTAACGCTGGAAATAAGAAGAATACACTCACCTGCAAATCAAAGGAATGAATAAATACAGTTTGGAGAGCGAGCGGCACGCCCCTCCCCTCCGTGGGCCCGGCCAACTGAGTCTGTTGCATGCTGGGATAGGGGAAGTGCCTGCCGGGGCTCCACAATGGCGGGCGGGTGGATTTCGGACCCTCCTCTTGTGTTGGTGTTGGCGGGGAGGCCTTCACAGTCTGCTCAGCACAGCTGGATCCCTCACAAACCTCCCTGACTCGGCTTCAGTCTGCAGCCTCTCTCCTCACTTCACAACAGAGAAACATGTTTATTTCTGAAGGCCCCCGGTGCCGTCTCGGCTTTTGTAGGCCAGACGTGAGTATCGCACCATCAGGATGGAGGACGGATGCTGTTGCTCAATCATCGTTCATTCAAACAGCAGATTTATTTCTTGTTTATAATTAGTAACTCTGTTCTTGTGCTGGTATAAAACAGATCAATTCAGTTCAAACTCTGAAAACTGTTTGGACAGCTATTAGCAATAAACCACCCAGTTAAATTTTATTTTACATTCTTTATTAATATACCAGGTTTCTAACCTTAAACAGTCTGCAGTTAATGTAATTAGATGATTTGAAGAAATAATGATAATATTATACAGTAATGATAATAATAACAACAACAGTACTGAACAATAATTATTGTATTTTATTGGTATATTTGAATTGTTAATAATAATGTATTAATTATTTTGTATTATTATTATTATAATTAAGAATACATGTTAATAATAATAATAATTATTATTATTATTACTAAAATGTCCATTATTATTATTATTATTATTGTTATAAATATTATTATTAAAGGTAATAATAATAATAATAATTTTAGCCATAATTATTAATATTATTAATAATAATAACAACAACAATAATAACAATAATAATAATAATAATTTACATTAATATATTTATATTTATTTATTATAATAATTATACATATTAATAATTATTATAAAATTATAATAATAACATTTAAATAAATAAATATAATAGTAATTATATTTTATTAAAATAATAAAAAAAAATAATTGTCATTATTAATGTGTTAATGCTGCTAATGAAATTAATAATGCATTCATTAGTTTATATTATTATTATTATTATTATTATTATTATTATTATTAAGAATACATGTCAAATAAAGAAAAACACATGAATAATAATAATAACAACAATAATAATTATGACTAAAACGTCCCTTATTATTATTATTATTATTATTAATAGTGCACATTAATATATTAATATTTATATATTATAATAATTATGCACATTAATAATAATTACATAAATATAATAATTATTATATTTTATTAAAACAATAAAAATTAATTGTCAATAATAATGTATTAATGCTGCTAATGAAATTGTTAATAATGTATTAATTAGTTTGTATTATTATTATTAATATTTTTAATATTAGGAATACATGTCAAATAAAGAAGAATACATTACTAATAATAACTAAAACACCTATTATTATTTTTTACATGATATATATATATACATATATATATATATATATATATTCATTATGATGAAATAATAATTGTTTTATTAAAATAAAATGTAATTGTTAATAATAATATATTAAAGCTTTTAATAAAATTGTTAATAATGTATTAATTATTTTGTATTATTATTACTACTACTAATTATTATTACCATTATTATTATTAAGAGTACATGTCAAATAAGACACTATTCTTCTTATTATTATATTTTAATAGTAATGTTTGTATATAATTATAAATATTAATGATTAACATAAAATATTAATTATAAAATTTATTATTATTATTATTATTATTATTATTATTATAAAACCGTAATTGTTCAGATTGATCATTGATAATTGTACTCTTCATTATTTTGTATTCTTATAATATTGTTGTTGTTTTTGTTATTAAGAAAATATTAGAAATAATGACAAATACAGATTACAAATAATATTATTCATATTACAAATTGTATTGAAAATACTACTATTATTATTAACATTAACATTTTATTGTTTTAATGAATAATAATAATAATAGTAATATACAGTTATTTATTGTATTTAAATTTAAACAGCAATAGTAATTTTAATCGTAATAAAAGTTTGTATTATTCTAATAAAATGTAATAGCAATAACAACAAGTAATGCTAACTTATTATTATTTAGTAGTAGTAGTAGTAGTATTTAGTATTATTATTTATGCTACAGCTACTACTATTTGACTGTTTATTGAACAGTGCTGTCTCTAATCATTGTTTTGTTTTGTTTGTTTGTTTGTTTTTCTTTATTTTATGAAAGTAATAAGCTATGTCAGGCACTTTGTGAAAACTGTGATTTTACTACAGGTAAGGTGATGCATTATTGCTTTATTTTAAGTAGCAGTAAGTGATTTCTGAGAAACACTGTTGAAAGTGCATCGACCCGAGCACCAAAACATACTTGTAGCCAATCAGCAGTAAGGGGCGTGTCCACTCACAATGGGGGAGGTGCCTGTTGCATTGAATGTAGGTAAATGTGGGGGCGGAGCTATCAAAATAGGGGTGTGATCTTTTGGGTTAGGGGCGTGGCTGTGATTGCTCATTTCAAATATCAACAGCACTTCTTAAAAATCATTTACTGCACTTTTAAAGCTGAAGTGTGTTATTGTTTGAATATTAAAATAATTCCTTGTTTCCAATTTTAGTATGCATAGCCAGTAATAAGCAATCCATAGTTTGCCTTCCTGAAGAGTGAAACACTGACTCTGTGATGCTTTTACATTGATCTGTTTGTTTTAGCAGCCCGTCACGTCGACTCCAGACGAATGGAGTGAGTTCTTTGGAAACAATCATTATCTGTACAGAAATGGCACAATCCATCTTTAAATAAGCATCTGCTTGTGTTTAAATGCTTCTTCGTATATCTGGACGACACAAGCGCTGTTGTGAGCGATCTGCGCTCAGCATTTCCTCCTGCGCAGCTGCAGTCTAACAGCCAGTGTCGGTCCGTCGGTCTGCTCTTGGTTAGCACAGGCTCTCTGTGATTTACCTGCTGTCTGTCTCTCTTTAATGTCTTCCATCTGTTTGACAACAGCCCTGAAACACACTCCAAAAACAACACAGACTACAAACAAGCTTGAGTCATGATGAACATGCTAGAGGACTGACGACACTGGAGCTCATATCTTGCATATTTAAACAATCAAATGAAGTATTATAATTAGAGCAGGACTTTAAGATTCCTGTATAGGTGTGAAACGATTTTCACTGTGCATTTAACTTCTGCATGTGACATAGATCCAAATGAATCGCTGTTGGTTAATATTATTCCTGGTTAATATAATTTGCCCATGCAGCTGTGGTTATGTTAACAGAAAGGTCATGTCAGAGGTGCTGAAAGTTGCTTTTTCATGAAAGATCACACCACTGCATCCTGGAAAAAAATCTACTGATTTGCAAAAATGGCCTAATATTTGCTAATTTAATAATGCTGAGTTTAAAAGTATATAATTTTCCAACACTTGCATTTTTTTCATAAAATATTCATTTAAAGTATATATGCATTTTAATGCACTCAAGATAGCAGTCAAAAGTTGTCAAAAATAAGTATTCAAAATTAATTTAACTAACAATGTACAAAGTAGTGGAAAAATATGTTCAAAATGTCAAAGAATGTCACGTAAACACAAGTTTATTAATAAAATCTGTAATTTTTATGGCTGTCTGGTTGTAGTAAAAGCAAACCAGAAAAAAAAAACCTTCCCACATATGTAGAAAATCATTTGGCTCATGTTCGCATTTTCTTCTGTGACTGCAGGCATGATTCAAACCTTGAAATCAGGATTTGGCATAAAATGAAGTCATGCATGTGAAAATCAGCTGAAAATTGAACAAGTAGTTGTAATCTGGCTCAGACAGGAATCATGTCTTTGTTTAGTTTTTCTGCTGATTAATGGATAATACAATACTTCTATGGTCAAAATGCTACAAAATGCATCTTGTTTTGTGAGAAAGTGATATGTGCTCGAGCAAAACAGACAATACTTTTGGAATCAGCATTCAAAATTAGTAAGAAACAACTAGATTTCATTCAGCAAACCCATTTTTATCTTTGGAGTAACGTGTACTGGTGATTTATGCAAAATAAGATTTCATTTTATTTTTTACAGATGCATTTAAAAAAATTTGAATATCGTGGATTTTTTTTTTCATAACTTATTTCAAAAACTGAAACTTCCATATATTCTAGATTCATGTAAAGTAAAACATTTCAAAAGGTTTTTTTTTTTTTTGATGATTAGACCTTACAGCTCATGTTTTACTTTACATGTAATGAATCTAAAGTTAATTTAGTTTTTGAAATAAGTTACAAAAAATTTACTTTTTCACAATATTCTAAATTTTGAGATGCACCTGCATACAGTATATATTCAGTGACTTCAGCTTATTAATTTGCATTTGTGTAGTTAAGGGTAATTGATTTGGACTGGTCAGATGAGTGATGTTTATGAATCTTTTCATGCTAATGTTGTTATTCATATTGATTTTACTGTGATGATGAAGATGTCGCTGGCATTTAATTGATTTTGTTTTGTTATTCGTTTTGTGTAATTGTCGTTGCAGTCAAACACCTGCTAGGCTCACCAGAAAAAATATGACCTTTGACCTTTGGGAAACAACAATACATGCATGCTGCTCACCGATCAGCTGTTTGCAAGGTGACCTTTAACCTGTAGGGTCTGTACTGCTGTTGGGCTTATTTCACATATGTACAGTACTAGCTAACAGTGACCATAACCACCACAAATACTGAGGGAGTCTGATGCTCTACAACATTCAAATTAGTGTATATATACATATACACTTTTTTTTTTCTTGAATATTTAGTTGCATCCCTGACGACAAAATGTGCTATACAGTGTTTTCAGGTTTTGCAAAACCTTGCACTTTCATTTCCTGTTCATTTATAGTAGTTCAAAAGCTCTTCCTGATTATTTTTTAAAGAGACATGATCTACTGAGCAACATCACAGTCTGGAAGAAATTGGAAATAACTTTCTAAAATATTTTATGTCAAATGATTAATCGCAATTAATCACATCCAAATTAGAAAATTTTGTTTACATAATATGTGTGTGTTACTGTGTATATTTATTATGCATATATAAATACACACACGCATGTATATTGAATAAAAATATGTTGTTTATATATTAAAAATATTTATATGTAATATATAATTATATAAATATAAATAAATACATGTAAATATTTTCAAAATATAGACTGTGCATGTGTTTAAATATACACAGTGCACACACACAATCAGATAAATATTTTATATTTTACTTTGCACTTTATTATTTTTTATTTTAATTAGATAACATGAAATTGCTTGTCTCTTTCTTAAGTCTTATTTTCTCTGTTTTGATGTTTTCTTGATGAAATTGTATTAATGATTTAATTACATCTATTAACATTAAAACTATATTACTGTTATTGACTAATCTTAAAGGAAGTAGTGTATTATCAATTACTATATATATATATTATGAAATGTGGAATTTCTCTGTCATAGATTGCAATACAAACCATAAATTGACTTATTTCGTCTTTAATTGAAATTGAATCTAATCCGGTTTTTGGTTTCTTCCTTGCGAATAAATGTTATTACTATTTAAATGATTTAATAAATCTTTGACCTTTATTCTGTCCTAATCTAAAAGTAAGTAGAATATTTGAATATTATCTCTATCACAATTTTAATATGTTTTTGTTGTTGTTGTTTGTTTGAATTTTTATTTATACATTTTTTTTTATTTTTTTTTTACTATCACTGACTCTTGAATGACTTTGATATTTTTCTCAGAATAAATTGCATTTACTTAAATGACTGTTTAATTGTTCAGCACCCTTCACCACTATAACCTATTGCTCCATGTATCTAGTGAATGCTGAGCGTCAGTATATTTGGCTCTGTCCTGCCGTCTGTTCTCCTTTGGCCTTAACTCACCTCTCATGTCTGATGTGTTTCTGTCAAGCAGGACAAGTCTTTATGAAGAGCTCCTACTGGGGCAAAAGCATCCAACTCCACAGGCCCTTCACACTAAATAAACTTATATGTTTACACAAGACGGCGCGCCACAGAGGAGCCAGTGGGGCGTGTTACCGCGCTCGCTCACCGGTCCCCGGGGCTTTACGGGCCATGTGGACGTAAAGGTGACAGAGACAGACTTGTAAGAGGATCCCGGTTGTAACTTTCTGAAACATCGTCCAAATCAAACGCTAGCGGGACGCTCAGCTCTCTGCTTTCCTCTTTACGACCGCCTGTGATCGCGCTGCGGCCTCCCGCTGGAAATCACAGCTAAACCTTTGAACCCGGAGCGTTGCGTCCGAGAGCATGCGTCGCCCCGACCTTCGGCTCCTCGGATCCAGCGTTTCCCCTCCTTTACTTAACCTCTGACCCCTCCGAACCCTACAAGTCCTGCGGTTCTGAGGCCAACCGCGAGGAACAGGAAGTATAGGGTTACAAATTAAATATGCGCATGTCATAAGTCATAAATCCACCCGCGGCGGCGCTACTGAAACGGCATGTGGCACACAGTGTCGACTAATAAAGTTTTAAAGCATCGACTTCCATCGCTGTCTCTCGCGGATGATGGGGGATGGAAGCGGAGGAACGTGAAGCGCAGGAAGGAACAGACAGCCAGTTGTGAATCTTTGTAATATAACTATTAGTCTCTTTCAGGCAGGATGCCGTCGTGCGTCCGAAAAGCACCGGGAGGCGTTATGACAAATGATATTTCCTTTGATTCCTTCCCAAGCTTGTTATTAAACCACGGTAAGTTATTGTCTCGCTGACAAAATTCTACAAGCCTCTCCTGAGATCCATTTTGAAGTGTTTGAACAAATAATTACCAGATGTTTCTTCATGAACAAGTGATCTTGATGAAAACACTTAATCAGTGTCCCTTACGTTTCTGAATTTGACATTTTAATGTTCTCTCTCTCTTCTCCAGTCGCTGCTGACATCAGCTGATACGGGTCTCCATCCATCGCTCATTATAGACAGAACGTAAATAAAGACACCAGGTATTGAAAAGGGTCACACGCATGCTGGGAGTCGAGCAGAAGGTGGTATATTCATAGATGCAGACTTGTGAATCATTTCCAGGTTTATTAAAAAGAAAGAAAAATATTTCTGCAGTATGAATACACTACCATTCAAGAAATTAATTGCTTTGCTAAGCAAGGATGCATTACATTGATCAAAAGTGACATTGAAGACATTTAAAATGTCAAAATAAAATGACAATTTAAAATAAAATAAAATCCTTAAAAATAAAATGTATCAGTTTCCATAAAAATGTTGTTTTGAACATGTTCTTGAGCAGCAATTAAGCATATTAGAATGATTTCTGATTTTTCAGCCCTAGTGAAAAATAAATATACTAAAATACATTTATTTCATGCTAAGTATACTACAAATACATTTACATCTTATGTGCGTAATATAAATACCCTGTAATTGTACTTTTAGTATACTTAACTGCTATACTTAAAGTCTGCTACTTAATGAACTTAATGCACTTTAATTGTACTGCTGAAGTCCAACTAAAGATACACTTAAGTATATTTGATTGTGCCAAAATGGAACTATTATAAGTATACTTTAGGTACACTTTAAACAATCAAATGAAGTATTATACTTAGAGCAGGAGGTTCCTATGTAGATGTGAAACGGTTTTCATAGTGCATTTAACTTCTGCATGTGACATATTTCTTAATGAATCGGTGTTGGTTAATATTATTCTTGATTAATATAATTTGCCCATGCAGACGTGGTTATGTTAACAGAAAGGTCATGTCAGAGGTGCTGAAAGTTGCTTTTTCATGAAAGATCACAACACTGCATCTTGGAAAAAAAATCTGCTGATTTGCCAAAAAAAAGGCCTTATATTTGCTAATTTCATATACTGAGTTCAAAAATATATCATTTTCCAACACTTGCATTTTCTTTACAAAACAATCATTTAAATTATATATGCATCAGCTTTAATGCACTTGCTAAAATAGCAGTTGTCAAAAATAAGTGTTCAAAATTAATTTAACTAACAATGTACAAAGTAGTGGAAAAATATGTTTGAAATGTCAAAGAATGTCACATAAACACAAGTTTATTAATAAAATCTGTAATTTTTTATGGCTGTCTGGTTGCAGTAAAACCAAAGCAGAAAAAAAAAACATGTAGAAAATCATTTGGCTTGCATGTTTGCATTTTCTTCTGTGACTGCAGGCATGATTCAAACCTTGAAATCAGGATTTGGCATAAAATGAAGTCATGCATGTGAAAATCAGCTGAAAATTGAACAAGTAGTTGTAATCTGGCTCAGACAGGAATCATGTCTTTGTTTAGTTTTTCTGCTGTTTAATGGATAATACATTACTTCTATGGTCATCAAACACAAAAATGCTACAAAATGCATCATATTTTGCAAGAAAGTGATATGTGCTCGAGCAAAACAGACCCAAATTTTTGGAATCAGCATTCAAAATTAGTACGAAATAACTATTCAGCAAATATGATGCAGGGCGCATTATGAACCTATTTTTATCTTATAAGTAACGTGCACTGATGATTTATACAAAATAAGACTTCATTTCTACAGGTGCATCTCAGAAAATTAGAATATCATGAAAAAGTTCTTATTTCAAAACCTGAAACCTCCATATATTCTAGATTCACTTCATGTAAAGTAAAACATTGCAAAAAAAGTTTTGTTTTATTTTTTATATCTAAAAAGTTTCCTTTTTTGAAATAAGTTACAAAAAAAACTTATATATTTTTTAATATTTTTGTTAATATTCTAGTCTTTGAGATGCACCTGCATACAGTATATATTCAGTGACTTCAGCTCATTCATTTGCATCTCTGTAGTTAAATGCAAAATATTTAAAGATCATACAATCCGCATCAACAGTGTCGTTAAAACCTATTTTAGGCTTAATATTAAGAAATGTGCATTGTGCACAAGTAGTACTCCAAATAAAGTTTAATTACACTTGTTAGTAAATATGTTAATAGACTTGAACTATACTTAGTATAAAAAAATGCATTTTAAATCTATTACTTTTTTACTAGGGATGTGACACTGAAGACTTTAGTAATGATGCTGTAAATTCAGCTTTGAATCACAGGAATAAATTACATTTTAACAGATATTTACATAAAAAACTTTTAATTTGCAAAAATTTTAATTTGCAAAAATATTTCATAATATTTTTGTTTTTACTGCATTTTTTTATCAAATAAATGCACCCTTGGTGAGGCTTACACTGCCCTCCAAAAGTTTGGAAACACCCCTGGCAAAGTGTGGTTTTGGACGATATCAGCATAAATCCTTATCGTTTTTTGGTGCAAATACATTAAAGTAACTTGAAATTATCACTGAAGACCAGCAATAATAATTTTCATTTTGATTGCATAATAATGGCAATATATACGTGTCAAAGTCAGACATGCCCCTTTTCCAGCTGTGATGCCTGGTTACTGGTGTAAACTTGGCCCAGGTTTTTAAAATATTTTTGGGTCAGCACACCTTAATAGCTTCAACAATTGATTGCCAATTAAGTTTAGAATACAATCAATTTAGGCCCAGATTATGCAGAGCTGTAATAGCTGCTGATGCTGGATATATTGATTAATCAAAAATTGACGTTTTTTTCTATGTATAAACTGTTGAAGTAATAAAATATGTTTTCATAGTTTGTGTTGTCCCTTATCAGTGCAAAAATATCACAAATTAAAAAGGATTCGTGCCAATATTGTCCAAAACCCCACTTTTCTAGGGCGTTTCCAAACTTTTGGAGGGCAGTGTATTTCAAAAACATTACAAAATCTTACCGACCCCAAACTTCTAAATGGCAACCTTGATCTAAATGTGTATTTTAAAAAATTGCTGCATATCGTTTGACTTTCAGTTGCAGTGCAGTTCAATTTTTAACATATTTTTGATACACTTGTTTGGAGCACCAAAATTTAGCTTTCCATGAAATGGATTAAAAATGCATAGAAACATTTTTTGAGATAACTTAATTCTAATTAAATTCAGCTTCACATAATTAAAACATTTACTGTAGAGTAATACCTGTAGCATCACATGCTTATTTCTAAACATAGTATGGTGTATACCGTGTATATTGTATGGTGAGAACATTGCTGGTGAGTAATTATTCAATGCTGCACAGTATACACTGTATCCTGCCTACTGTTTCAATGTAGCTGCTCACTTGTGCTACTACAAAGGCAGGTACAATCTGCTAATCAGCCTAAGTTAATCATCGCCCCCTCTACTGGCCAATCATCTGCAGTTTTACACTGAGGTCAGTGCTAATAAAGTTAAGGGCTGGTGTCTTTTGCTGAGAATTTACTCCCCCTCAGGCCATCCGAGATGTAGATGAGTTTGATTCCTCATCAGATTTGGAGAAATGTAGCATTGCATCACTTGCTCACCAATGGATCCTCTACAGTGAATGGGTGCCGTCAGAATGAGAGTCCAAACAGCTGATAAAAACATCACAATAATCCACAAGTAATCCACACCACTGCAGTCCATCAGTTAATGTCTTGAGAAGCAAAAAGCTGTTTGTAAGAAACAAATCCATCATTGTTCCAGCTAAAATATGAGTCCATAATCCATTAAAACATAATAAAATCTCCTGTTGTCTCTCACATCAAAAAATCCAGCTGCATATTTGTTCAGAGCTGTTTTGGCTTGTAAACAGTGCTTGATCTGTACATACTTCTCGCCTGATTCAGGCCAGACCTCCTTTTCCATGGAGGAAGCGATAATATAGAGGATTCACATTTTAAGCGACGGTTTAAATTTAAAAACGTCTTAATGATGGATTTGTTTCTTAAAAACACACAGCTTTTCACTTCACAAGATGTTAACTGATGGACTGGAGTGATGTGGATTACTTGTGGATTATTGTGATGTTTTTGTCAGCTGTTTAGACTCTCATTCTGACGGCACCCATTCGCTGTAGAGGATCCATTGATGAGCAAGTGATGCAATGCTACATTTGAAGAAACAAACTCATCTACATCTTGGATGACTCAAGGGAGAGTAAATGTTTAGTAAATTTTCATTTTGACTGAACTACTACTTTAACCTGTACAAGTGGCAATGATGTGCAATATGTGAATAAGTCATTAACCGTAACAGCAGTCAAATTGCTAATTTGAGCATGCATTCTCAGTGTATTTTAGTATCTATGTGTGTGTGTGTACAGAAGCCCAAAAAAGTATTTGGACACTTATGTTACACTTAAAAATATCCAAATGTCATAACAAGTGTCATCTGTAAATAAGTGTTATATTTCCTTACAATAATTGAGATTTGCTTTGATATATCTTGTATATATGTATATTTATCTAATGCAATGACGTTTAGACATTTTTATGTGCGACTTAAGTGTCCACATGCTTTCCGGGACGCTGTATGTTTTTTTTGGGTGTGTGTGTGTTTATTCCAGTTCTGCTGAGTGACATGCTCAGGCTGTGAACAGCAGCACCTGTGTGTCACTGTGGGATAAATGAGCAGTGCTGTGATACTCTCTTGGATCCAGTCTCTCCGCTGGGACCCGCAGGACTGACGCAGTGACCCCTCTTAAACCACCAGCTTTCTGCCAGGTTTCTATGAGTCTGTCTGTGTGCACTTTACTTACTAATAGTCTGGTGTGTATTTCACTTCACAAAGCTCAAGTTTTTCTTCTCCGTTACATCAGTCAGCTAAATGTGTGAGAACAAAAAAATTGCAAGTCTTCCAGCAGTTTTCAAATGTTTTCGTCAAGAGGCCGTGCATCATAGTGATTGCAGGAAATGTCCTTAAATGTGGTAAAATCACTGTCACTATTGCACCTTATGGCTTATTTCTTTCTCTATTTCAGCATTATTGAGAATATATATATATATATATATATGTGTGTGTGTGTGTGTGTGTAATTTGTTTTTATTTTATGTTGTTAATTTTTGTTTAAATTTTAGTTACTAATTTTGTTTTATGTGTTTGTTATTTTATTACATATTTTTAGCTTTTATAGCTTTTTTAAGAAGCTAAAATAACTTTTTTAATAAAGATTTGTTTTTTAATATTTTTATTACATTTTATTTCAGTTTTAGTTATTTCAGTATATCAAGATAAACTAAATGAAAATGAGAAATGTTGCTTTGGCAACTAACTAGCTTAAATAAAATAAGTTTTTAATATAGACAGATTGATTTTAGTTTTTTTTTTTCATTCATTTGATTGATTTTGTATTTATTTGTTTGTTTGTTTATGAGCTAAATGAAATGAAATGTCACTTTTGCAACTACCTACAAAAATATGTTTTTAAATATCGAATTTATTTTATTTTATTTTTATTATTTTATTTTATTTTATTTTTGGCAAAAAAAAAGATAATAATAATAATATTAATAATAACAATAATATAGCATAGGGACTTTAAGTACATTAGAGTTGTTTTATTATTATTATTATTATTATTATTATTACTTTTTGGTCACAGTTGTGCAGATTTCAGCTATTTAGATTTATTTATTTATTTATTTATTTATTTATTTACTAAAATAAATGAAATGAGACATTGCTTCTGCAGCTACCTACAAATATGTTTAAGCTTTTTTAATTTAGAATTTTTTATTTTATTTGTATTATTTTATTTTATTTTTGGCAAAGGAGATAATAATAATAATATAGCACAGGGACTTTAAGTATATTACAGTAGTTTATTATGATTAATTTATTAATGAATTACTTTTTGGTCACAGTTGTAGATATTTTGGCTATTTACATAGATTGAGATAGATTTTTTTTATTTGTTTGTTTGTTTGTTTGTTTATTTATGAACTAAATAAAATGAAATGTTGCAACTACCTAAAAAAAAGTATCCTTCTTTTATGTAGAATTTTTTTTATTATTATTATTTATTAATAATAATTTTGCAACTACCTAAAAATGTTTAAGCTTTCTTTAATACATTTTTTTTCTTTTATTTTTATTCTTTTCTTTTATTTTATTTTTGGAAAACAAGAGATAATAATAATAATAATAATAATATAGCATAGAGACTTTAAGTACATTACAGTAGTTTTATTATTATTAATAATTAATTAATTACTTGTTGGTCACAGCTGTGCATATTTCGGATAGATAGATAGATAGATAGATAGATAGATAGATAGATAGATAGATAGATAGATAGATAGATAGATAGATAGATAGATTTTTTTATTTATTTATTTATGAAATAAATGAAATGAGACGCCACTTTTGCAACTACCTAAAAAAAAATGTTTACATTTTTTTTTTTGTAATATAGAATTTTTATTATTATTATTTTTTTTTATTTTATTTAAGATAATAATAATAATAATAATAATAATAATAATAATATAGCATAGGGACTAAGTACATTACAGTAGTTTTTTTATTACTAATTAATTAATTCCTTTTTGCTCATATTAACAGAATATTTTGGCTATTTAATTTTTTTTGAATGTGGCTTATCCAGTAAGAATTCATGCATTTATAAATTGCTTTAAACTGTAACTTTCTTACCAAATGCATATTTAACTTTCTTTCTAAATAAGCATTAACACGTCCCCGACACTGTAACTCTCGGCACGTTTGATCCTCGTGAAGCTGCGAGCGCAGAATAACCTGTATCTGCATTTCAAACATCACGCCAGCCTCATTATCCCACAACTCGCCTGGAATTTGTTTGCGCTGTAACCGAGTCTTACAGGCGGCCGAGAGATTGTGGAAAGCAATCACTCCGTTGGGCTAATTTGCCAAAAGTCCGTCCATAACTAGATGAAGGAAGGTCTGATTTAATCCGCTGTCGGAGAGTGTGACCCCCCTTAAAAACGCAGCCGGGATAAAAGTGCAAACAGGATTAGAGTGTAATCCCTACAGATTGTTTGTGTCTTTCTCTGCTCGTCTTTGCCAGCTTGTTGTGGTCTTGTCACACCCTTTAGAGTAAAAACAGATGGAGAGAGTGAAGGAGGACGAGAGAGAGAGACGGCAGAGGAGAGGAGAGCAAGAAAAAACACTGAGATGAAGCATGTGTGTGTGTGTGTGTGTGTGTGTGTGTGTGTGTGTATGTATATATATATATAAATGTGTGTGTGTGAGCCGCTCTGGCCTCTGCCAGTTAATGAGAGCCGCAATGAAGCGGATACATTCATGGACAACTGAAGGCTGCAATTAAGGACGGAGGTAGCTGCAGTCAGCCACTTTGGATCTTTTAAATGTAAATATGTCTGTCCCGCTCAAAGAGCTTTGCAAGTCGCTTTAAATTAAGGCTCTCTCTTCTTAATGAGTGAGCTGTGATACCAATAGTCTGTCTCTCCTCTCTTCACTCTACAGCCAGTTAGAGCCAACTTTAAAATTACGTCTTTGTTGGAAAGGGTTTTTGGGCTATTGTGAACAGTGAATACAGCAGCATGTCATAGTTGCATGCTTTCACACATCTGTCAGATTTCTGAAATGTGAAAGTTTGTCGATGTGAAATCGCAGATGTACTTTTTAATACGCATTTCTGAACATTTCAGCAGTGCATGTAATGCTAAGCAAAAAAAAAAAAGAATTTGCTTCACCTTTGAAACCACTTTCAGTTTTGGCAGATTTTGTCAGGAAGTCTCTAAATTTAACATTTAAAATTTACAGAGTTTAAATTTGAACTTTTTTCACCATCCAATCAATGTTAGATTTTTTGTTTTGTTTTTGTTTTTTGTTTTTTTTTAATGATTCTACCTAAATTGAAAATGCATTATGTTACTGAAATAAAATGATTTGTGGAAACCTTTTTTTCTTTTCTTAGTGACGTTTACATTAGTCATTGTGTTTTGTTTAGTTTTTTTGTCAAATAATGCTTTTTTTTTTAAGACAAAATGTCTTTTTGTGTCTACCTGTGTTATTAATTTGTTTGCCGTGGACCAAAACAAAATCTCTAATTTATTGTTAAGCAAACAAACAAACAATAAAAAAATGAGTAAGTAAGTGAGTAAATAAATAAATAAATAAAATGAGACGTTGCTTTTGCAACTAACTAAAAAAAATTGCTGTGGACTAAAACAAAATCTTAGCTGAATCTCAGCTAATTTATTGTTAAACAAACAATCAAACAATAAATAAATAAGTGAGAAAATAAATAAATAAATAAAATGAGGCGTTGCTTTTGCAACTACCTAAAAAAATTAGTTGTGGACCAAAACAAAGTCTTAGCTGAATCTCAGCTAATTTATTGTTAAACAAACAAACAAACAAACAATAAATAAATAAATAAATAAGTGAGTAAATAAATAAATAAATAAAATGAGACATTGCTTTTGCAACTACCTAAAATTTTTTGATGTGGACCAAAACAAAGTCTTAGCTGAATCTCAGCTAATTTATTGTTAAACAAACAAACAATAAATAAATAAGTAAGGAAATAAATAAATAAAATGAGACGTTACTTTTGCAACTACCTAAAAAGATTTGCTGTGGAACAAAACAAAGTCTTAGCTGAATCTCAGCTAATTTATTGTTAGAAAAAGAAAGAAAGAAACAATAAATAAAACAAGACTCGCTTTTGCAACTACCTAAAAAAAAATCTTTAAGCTTTTTTTTAATATAGAATTTTGTATTTTGTTTTTGGCAATAAAATAAAATAAAAGAGATCACTGAAATCATTTTAAAAGATTTATCTATTTAATTTTATAAGAAAAACTTTTAATTTAATTAAATGTGTCATATTCAGTCTGTTATTTTGCAGTTTCTTTGTAATTGTTTCTAAAATTTACTAACAGTTTCTGAGTGAAAATTGTGTCTACATAATTTTTTATACACAAATCCTAAAATGTCCTTAAAGTTATTATTATTGATACAGTGCTAATTTAGTGTCATTTACATACTATTATAGAATTTATATTTATTTTTATTTTATTTTTGTATTTTCAATATTATATTTTAGTTTAAGTTTTAGTAATTGTGTTAAGTGCTTTTATCATTTAGTTAATTTTTAAAAAATATTTCTATTTAGCCTTTTTTTTTTTCATTTTAGTTTTAGTCATTTTTGCACTTGCTTTATTTCAGTTAGTTGACGTTTTTATGAAGTTTTTATCCTAATACTTATTTTATATATATATATAGAAAATGTCAAGGCAAACATTGAATATTTGAAAGTGTCTGAAAGTTTATAATAGTTTGAAGGTTTAATGAAAGCCCTACTTTCAGAGAGACTGTTGCTAAGTGGTTGCTAGGCTGTGGATGCCAGTGTTCTCAAAAGTTGCTAGGGTATCGCCAGGCCGCATACAGATGGATAGATGGTAAAAAAAGACTGAGAAATGCTGCTTCTGGTGCAGGTTTTGTGCTCCGTAATGCTTGTGCAACGGCTCTGATCTGCATATAGTCTGTGTGCGACTGTCAGATGGTGATTACGATATAAAGCTTTGCTTAAAAGTATTTCTGTCCTTCTTCACTTATACATGTTGACTAAAGAGGCGCTATAAGGAGATCCTTTTTAACCTACTTTTGAAAAGGAACTGGAGTCCTTGAGTTCCGTTTGAAGTTTGTTTGCAGTAACAGCTGGAAAGAAGGTTGAAAACGGCTCAGAACTGCAAACGAGGAGTTGATTAGTCCGTGTGTACGTGTCACCATTAAACAAACACGTCTTCCTCGCGCAATGTTTCTTTGTTTATGAAAAAGAAAGGAAAACACAGCGTCGTGTTGTGTACGAGTTCATTGTTCTCGGCTTGCGTTGCAAGTGTAAGAGGAGCATTAATGAATAAACATGGAGGGTTAATGAAAGGAGCTCAAGGTTGGATGTTTCCTCTGCTGAGCAACCGATTTCCCACATAAAGTTTGCGTTAATGAGTATCAACGGGCTTCCTGATGTTTTTCTTGCTTTGTTTTTCTGTGTCGCTTCACACCAAAATCTGTAAGATTACAGCAAACAGAAGGCGATAATGGCACAGGGAAACGCGCATCCCACAAAAGCGATGAAAATATCACCAAATGTATTTTAGGATCAGTTTGTTTAATGTGCATCAAGAAAAAATGAGAAATTAACATGCACAGACATTCAAAAGCATGAATGTGAGGGTTGCTGCAGTACTGGTGTGTTTGAGTCTGTTCTCTGACTGATGTAAGCACAGCATGGCTCTTTGTAATACTGCCCTTGAGAATCCCACAGGAGTGAAGCTCCGGCCCTCTGCACATGTGTGTGTGTGTGTGTGTTTGAAAGGAGAACAAGCAGAAAGAGACTTTAGGAGGCGTTTATTTACATCTGTCTTTGTCATCTCAATTCACGACCAAAAGGAAAAAGTAGGTCAAAACTAGTAGGATTTTGGACCCACTGCTGCCTTGGTACCATGATATAGTGATGGTAACACAATCATACTTACATATACGCCATGATACTAAAATCTATGTAGCGCAGGACTGCTGTAAGGTACTTGCAACATTGCTGTAATACCACAATGATATTCTTCGAAGTTCCCAATGCAAATATCGTAGTACATGCAGTAAATATGGTACTCATACCAATCTGATACCAGTACTGTACAAAGTTAATTTTATATATACTATATATGCATGTATATATATATATATATATATAGATTTTTAATGTTTTTTAAAGAAGTCTCTTTGATCCAAAGCACAGCAAAAACTGTACAATTTTGAAATATTTTTACTATTTAAAATAACTGTTTTCTATTTGAATATATTTTAAAATGTAATTTATTCTTACAATTTCAGCGTCATTACTTCTGTCTTCAGTGTCACATGATCCTTCAGAAACCATTTTAATATGCTGATTTGCTGTTCAAGAAACATTTCTGATTTTTATCAATATTGAAAACAGCTGAGTACATTTTTTCATTATTCTTTGATGAATAGAAAGATACAAAAATCTTATCTGAAATAAAAAGCTTTTGTAATATATTTTGGAATATGACATTATACACTATACACTCTAAAAACTGCTGGGTTAAATATAACCCAGCGCTGGGTAAAATATGGACATACCCAGCGATTGGGTTGTTTTGACCCAGCGGTTGGGTTAAATGTTTAACCCAACCTTCTGGGTAGTAACCCAACCACTGGGTCAAAACAATCCAGTCGCTGGGTATGTCCATATTTTAGCCAGTGCTGGGTTGTATTAACCCAGCAGTTTTTAGAGGTGTACCATTCAAAAGGAGTCAGTATATTTGTTCTTTTTTCTGTTCTGTTTTTTGTTTTTTTTTTTTGTCTGTTTGTTTTGAGTAAGAAATGATAGAAATTAATTCAAATTTGATGATTGTTTCGGATAAATGCTGTTCTTCTGAACTTTCTATTCATCAAAAAAGCTGTAAAAAATTCTACTCAGCTGTTTTCAACATAATAATAATAATAATAGTTTATTTGTACAGCAAATAAGAATATTATAATGATTCCTGAAGGATCATGTGACTGGAGTAAAGATGATAAAAAATCAGCTTTGAAATCACTGGAATAAATTACAATTTAAAATATATTTAAATAGAAAACAGTTATTTTAAATAGTAAAAATATTTCAAAATTGTTTTTCAAAATACTGTTTTTGCTGTACTTTGGATCAAGTAAATGCAAGCTTGGTGAGCAGAAGAAAATTCTTTAAAAAGCTCACCAAGGCTGCATTTATTTGATCCAAAATACAGCAAAAACAGTAATTTTGTAAAGTATATTTTTTAACTGTTTCTATTCAAATGTGACCCTGGACCACAAAACCAGTCATAAGGGTCAATTTTTTGAAATTGAAATTTATGCATTATGTGAAAGCTGAATAAATAATACAGCTATTTGAAAATCTGGAATCTGAGGGTGCAAAAAAATCGAAATAGTGAGAAAATCGCCTTTAAAGTTGTCCAAATGACATTTGTAGCAATTTATTTTACTAATCAAAAATTAAGTTTTGATATTTTTACGGTAGAAAATTTACAAAATATTTTCATGGAACATGATCTTTACTTAATATCCTAGTGATTTTTGGCATAAACGAAAAATCAATCATTTTGACCCATACAATGTATTTTTGGCTATTGCTACAAATATACCCATGCTGCTTAAGACTGCATTCAGCAACAACATTCAGCTGAAAATATAAAGCTTTAGTAACATTATAAATATCTCTACTGCCACTTTCCAATTGAATACATCCATGCTAAATAAAAGTATTAATTTCTTTATTGTCTTTCCAAAAAAGAAAAAAAAAATCTATTGAATGTTAGTGTATAAAGTTACAGAAGCTTTCTATTTCAGCTAAATGCTGTTAGGTTCTCTTTTTTTTAAATCTATGATTCATTGTTTTCCTCCAGAATTCTATGTTCTTTGGTTCTGAAAGCATTCCAGTCCACAGGTGGCTGGAGCTCCACGTTCTGAGCAGGTCACAGGATCCAAAACCCCCAAATAAAGTGGGAAGATTAACCTTCCTTCAGCTGGGGCCACCCTAATGCTAACAGACAGCTAGCAGTTGTCGGCTCTTGTCGGGTCAGTCAGCGGGCTCGAGCAGTGACCCTGTGCTGTTGGGTCTCTGTGTGTGTGTGTGTGTATCTGGCACACACACCATGGCTAGCCTGACCCCTAAAGGCCAGGGTGACTCCTGGGCATTTCTGTGCCATGATGGTCTGTTTGTGTGCAGTGCAGTTCTGGTAGTAACTGATTACATGTAATCTGGTTGATGTAATCATACTCTAAAAAGTAACTACTTGTAATTAGATTATATTACAATTCAAAATACTAGTAATCAGACTATTTTATGGATTATATGTTTTCCCTAAGTCTTCAGTTTTTTTTTTTTTTTTTTTTTTTTTAAATATGTTACCAGATTATCCTATATTAAATTTATTTAAATTAATGTGATAAACAATTTAGGTCAAAAGTAATCTAAAAGTAATCCAAAAGCAGTCAGTGACATGTAATGGATTATGTTACTGACTACAGTTTCTGTCATGTAATTTGGAATCAGTAACTGACTACAGTTAAGTAAGTAAGTAATCGACCCAGCAGCGGTGGGGCGGTTTAGTACGGATGGTTTGGAGGAATGCTGAGGGTCTGACGGCCAGTGGAGCGAGGAGAGCTCTCAGAGAGCAGTGAGGAACGGTTTTATCCCCAGTGGGGGTTACAGGGTTTCTGGCCACATCACATGGTCTATTTAGCACCCCAGTGAGGGACAGGAACATTTACCCCTTACTGGCCCTCTACTGCCCTGCCAGAGGATCTCAGCCGAAATAACCCAAATGATTATATGAATTATGTTGTTGTTGATGGCGTTTTTGTGAAATGTTTGAATCTGTAGGGATCATTTTAGGAGCAGAAATATGTTTATGGATGAATAGCACTTTATTTGACCCATAAAGTGATATTATGAATTTAGTATCCATACTTCTGTACTTTTACAGCAGTAAATGGGGTGAAAAGATCACAAATACACTAAGTCCATGTGAAGCATTAAGAAGCAAAGAGCAAAATTTTAAGAGAAGCATGAAGAGTGTTGAGGATGGGTGTAATGTGCCATCTGCAAGTGATCTAAAGCTGGTTTAGGCAAACACAAAGTAAATTACAGCAGTCCAACTTTAATGATATGAAAGCATTAATAACAGTTTCGAGGTACTTCTTAGAAAGCATCATTTTGAGCCTAGCACAAGATCTTAACTGAAAGAAACTGCTTTTCACAACAGTGCTGATCTGCTTATCAAAACAACAGTGTGGGATCAAAAATAACATCAAGGTTTAAGTCAAACAAACTAGACAAAGAACATCTGCTATTTTTAACAGGAAGATTGAGTGTCATTGGTTTAGAAACGATAAGAGTAGTTGTTTCTCTGAACAATATGATCTAGAGGAAGCATATATAAAGCGAAAAAGAAAAGGACCCAAAACAGAACCCTGTGGAACACCATATAAGGTTTAAGCATGAGATGAGAAAAAGTTCCCTCCTTGAGGTAAAAGGCAAACCACTGTAGCACAGGCCCTTGAAATCCAGCTACGTGATTGAGTCTTTGTAAAAGGAAGTCATTATCCACTGTGTCAAATGCTACACTTAAATCAAGCGAAATTAAAACACTGCAAGAACCACTGCAAGAGTGAGTACAATATCACTGCTAGCCTTCAACAAAGTAGATTCAGGAACCCAGGCTCATGAAAATATGTGCCTGCAACACTGTAATTACATACCTTACTGCATGTTTCATGGAAGTTTCGAAGTGAAATGTTCAGAGAGTTCAACACGTTCAATAAGTGACCATGGCACATTTTTATTACAATGGGATTGCTGTGTTTTAGTACCTAACCCTAACCCTAACTCTAACACCAAACAAATATCCAATATCCAAATATCCTACACCAAACACAACCCTAAACCTATAGTGTTAACAAATGCAAAAGTAATATAAAAATGCATTTGTTAATGCAGCCATGCTATTTTAAGCTGTTTTGTCGAAACACAGTTTCACAGGGTTCGTACTGGAGCTCTACATCACTCAAGTGCAACAGTGTATCAAGTGGTAAGCTACCGAGCGAACCTAATGAATTAGAAGACACATGCATATGAAGCTGTATATGTGACGACAGCGTTCAGAAGTATCAGGGTCATAATATAATATTCTGCACGTAATTGTGTGCAAATTAGGCTTTATTAATCAAAACTCAGTGTGTAAATCATACTGAAATGGAATAAGAGGTTTACTGCCTCTAGTGTTCATTTCAACTGGAAACTGTGATTCATACATATAGGTATGCTTTTCAGTATATAGAGGCACATATTTCCAATGAGCCTATGTTGAAAAATCATGTCCATCCAGCATTTCATGTCGTGCAGACAATCAAACAAACTATTTTTAACAAGAAGATTGAATGTCATTGGTATAGAAACCTAGAGGAAGCATATCTATAACAAAAAGAAAAGGACCCAAAACAGAACCCTGTGGAACACCATATAAGATTTGAGCACGAGATGAGAAATATTTCCCTACATTAACAGAAAAAGTTATTTCCCTGAGGTAAAAGGCAAACCGCTCCAGAACAGGCCGCTGAATTCCAGCTACATTATTGAGTTTTTGTAAAAGGAAGTCATTATCTACTGTGTCAAATGCTGCACCTAAATGAAGCGAGACAAAAATACAGCAAGAAACAGAGTCAAGAGTGAGTAAAATGTTCAGAGGTTCAGAGTTTTGATTAAAACATTTCAGTGTTGCAGAAATTTATATAGAGGTACGTATTTTCTTGAGCCTGAGTTGGGTAGAGAAGATCACAAATATACTGAGGTTCGAGTTCATGCAAAGCTTTAAAAACAAAGAGCAAAATTTTAAAAGAGGCAGTTATGGGCATAAGGTGCAGATGTTTTCTAGTGCCGTTTTGTACCTGCAAGTGATCTAAAGCTGGCCAAACCCATATAGAGTGAATTATAGTAGTCAAACCTTGATGTTATGAAAAAATTAATAACAGTTTCGAGGTCCTTCTTAGAAAGCATCATCTTGAGCCTAGAATTAGATCTTAACTAAAAGAAACTGCTTTTTTACAACAGCGTTGATCTACTTATCAAAACATAGTGTGGGATCAAAAATAACATCAAGGTTTAGGTCAAACAAACTATACAAAGCGCATCTGCTATTATATCTGCTATTTAACAGGAAGATTGAGTTTCATTGGCATAGAAATGATAAGATAAAAGTTGTTTCTCTGAACAATATGCCCTAGAGGTAGCATATATAAAGCAAAAAAGAAAAGGACCCAAAACAGAACCCTGTAGAGCACCATATAAGATTTAAGCACGAGATGAGTAAAATTTCCCAACGTTAACAGAAGTTAAAACAGGCAAACCACTCTAGCACCGTCCATTGAAATCCAGCCTGATTGAGTCTTTGTAAGAGGATATTATGATCCACTGTGTCAAAACCAGAGTGAGTAAAATGTCACTGCAAACTTTCAACTAAATAAATTCAGTACTGTGTCTTTCCCTTATAAACCAAACTATGCAGTTACTAATGTGTTCTGGGTTATTTTATGGTTTTGCTTTGCAGTTGCTATGCTTTCTAGGTGTTTTCTTCTTGTGTAAATAGTCCCACCCGACTCAAGTCTTTGTGATTGTGAATGAAGTTCTGTGATTTGCACTATGAGCACTAGTACTTGTGATGCTCAGACCAAATTAACTACTTTGTCGTCCATGTTTTGAAAAAATTAGGTCAACTCCTTTGAAAAAAAAAGAAGAGAAAAGAACTCTGCAGGCCCAGAACAATATTGTCCATATTTGCGCTCTGCTTTTAGCGACGTCTTGTCCTGCACTTAGGAGCGTCCGTCTGAATCTGTAACGCACAATAGCACTCATGAGCGAGCACCCAACGAACAATACGGATGCTTCTTTCAGGTTTGTTTGTTTTTGAGTTTTTTGGTTTTTATCATTCCACCTTTTTCTCCTCCGCTCATGTTTTCGCTGTCTCCGTCATTACGCCGAGAAAGCGAGGCTTGCTTTTTTCCTCAGCGCTCTGAAGTCTCGAGTCCCATCAGACCTGCTTCAGATTAAAGAGCGGACCGGAAAGTGCTTCCTCTTTGGCAAAGAGCAAAAGCCCATCAATACAATGGAGCAGCTCTCAAGGTCTTTCTTTGCCTCTCTCTTACAAATATAATACCACATTCCCGTCGATATTATTGAGATGCGGTGCGTAAACGCAGCCCCTCTCTTCCATTTCTTTTAACCTGTTAATGTGTATTGATTCGGGCCCACCATGCAGGAGCGAATGCTGTAGGGCTCTTCTGTTCGACTGGCGAAAGCTGACTCTTCAAGCTTTCAAGAGCCAGAGTTTCTCTTCTTTTATGAAAGCTGGCAGCGTCTGCCATGGGGGGCTTTTTCCGGGGTGGTGTTTATTTTTTTATTTTTTATTTTTTTTTACTAACCAATGTGTTACAATAAAAGATATGAATAATGATTTCCACAGGAGCAGAGTCAAAAGGGAAGGTTTCTAGGAGTACTTAGCCGTCCACGCATTGACTCCACATCGATTTGTTAATGTACCGTATTCATGTTTCTGCTGTTTATTTTGTCCGACATTTCTGTCACATCCTTATCTGATTCTCCCTGTTGTCGTGACAATCCACTGGTAATGGAAAAATCTTGTAAAAAAGGGATTTGTCATGTAGAAGTAGAAAGACTTTCAACACAATCAATGCTAAAAAAAAAAATGCTATGAAGACATCTTGAGTGCATTTATTCACAAATAGCTACAGGTAGGGTCCAAAATTATCCAACCAGTTAACCAGTCATTAAAACTGGTTTATTATTATTATTATAGAGTACATTTCTAAAATATTTCACACTTGTCAGTGCATAATAGACATCCTGTTTTTGTTTGTTTGTTTAAAATAGTGTAAAATGTGTATTTAAATGTATTTTCATTATTTAGTTTGTTTTTATTTGTAGTTTTTTTTATAGTTTTCTTTTGAGTATATTTTGAGAATATATAGATTTTTTTGAGTATATAGAAATTGTGTTTATTTTTTCCAATTTCATTTTTGTATATTTCTTTATCAGTCCATTTTTGTATATATTTGGACCATTTATCCATCATAAAATTTATTTATGATGGATATTTTTTTCTAATTTCAGTTTTTAATTTTTCATATTTCTGTCATTAATCAATCAAATTTTGTATACATTTCTGCCATTTATCCATCATAAATTTTTAATACTCTATATTGTTTTATTTTTATTACAATTTTTAATTTTTTATAAATCTTCCATTACCATTTTTGCCATTTATCATATATATATATATTATTATATATTATATATATTATATATTATTATTTTGGTATATATATTATTATTCTATTATACATATTATTATATTGCTATTTTTTCCAATTTTTTTTGTGTGTATTTCTGACAATTATCAGTCCAGTTTTGTATATATTTTTGCCATTTATCCATCATAAAATTGTTACACTGTATATTGTTGTTGTTGTTGTTGTTGTTTTCAATTTCAGTTTTTAATTTTGTATATTTCTTCTATTACTAATAAATTTTTTGTATGTATTATTCGCCCAATTTCAGTTTTTAATTTTGCATATTTCTGCCATTCATCAGTCAAATTTTGTATATATTTCTACCATTTATCCATCATAAAATTGTTATAATTGTTATTTTTTCCAGTTTACGTTTTTAATTTTGCATATTTCTGCCATTAATCAATAAAGTTTTGTATACATTTCTGGCATTTATCATCATAAAATGTCACACTGTATCTTTTTTTTTCAGTTTTTAATTTTTAATTTCTTTCATTGCTAATTATCAAATTTTTGTATTTTTTTTTTTTTTTGTATTTATTTTTTGCCATTTATCTGTTATATATATATATATTGTTAGTGTAGAGATTTATCAAAGTTTATATATATTTTTGCCATTTAGCATCGTAAAATTGTCATATGTATTTTTTCCCAATTTCAGTTAATTTTGCGTATAGCTGCCATTCATCAATCAAATTTTGTAGATATTTCTACCATTTATCCATCATAAAATTATATTATTTTTTCCAATTTCAGTTTTTAATTTTCTATATTTCTGCCATTAATCAGTCAATCAAATTTTGTATACATTTCTGCCATGTATCCATGATAAAATTGTTACACTGTATATTGTTTCTTTTTTTCAGCTTCAGTTTTTAATTTTGTATATTTCTTTCATCTGCCAACCAATTTTTCCATAGATTTTTTTTCCATTTATTTGTTTTATATATAGTTATTTTTTCCTATTTTGTTTTTAAATCTGCCATTTGTCAGTCCAAGTTTGTATATATTTCTTCCATTTATCCATCATAACCATGCTTGATGTAAATCATTTGTCACTTTTAGGTTTATTTAATTTCAGTTTAAAACATTTATTATGTTAAGTTTGCTGGTAAGATCCAATTTTAAACACATTTGGCACTTGCTAATTGTTCACTTGTGATTCTGTGATTCTGTGCCTTAGCACACCAATTTATTACTTTGTGTTTTGTCCTTTTTTACACAGAAAGCATTTTCCTGTGAGTCCAACCATCTTGAAGCTTGTGTCTGGTGATCGTGCAGGTAAGTGACCAGGTAAAGTTATTCATTTAAGTCATTCGTGTATTATAACTCTTAGTTTGGCATCAGTTTGGCACAAAATGTCCTCTGCTGTGAATGTCCTGCAGTAAACTATGAATGTGATCTCCAGCATATGCTCGTGGTTTACCGCCTGACATGGTGCTAAAGGAGGAACACACGCTTTTCTCTGTAGTGGGCTTCCTGTAGCGTGTGCTCCTCTTATCCATAGCAGCACTATCTGAGATTCCTGTCTTATATCCTGTTGGACATGAAAGGCAGCGGGACGAGACGGCCGAGCTCCCAGAGACGAGAGAAATCCCATGAGTCTTGTGGGCAGATGGAACGGGAGCGCCTTGAAGGACGGGAATGTCGCCGGCAAGAAAAGAGATCATTCTCTCCAGATGAAACGAACGTGTGAGGATGAGAGAGATCTTTGTGATCTACACATGTGCGACAGACTCAAAGTAAATGCACAAACACGTCCAGTAGTGATTCCAAATTGTTGGTGGTGAAGAACATGAAAAATTATGGTGGTTATATTTTATCATATAATTTAGCATATGCAACTTTTTTTTGACCAGTGCTTAAATCCATAAAGTTTGGGGTCAGTAAGATTTTTACATTTTTCTTAAAAAAAAGTCTCTTCTGCTAAGTAAGGCTGCATTTATTTGATTAAAAACATAGTAAAAAAAATAAAAAAAACAGTAATATTCTAAAATATTATTACAATTTAAAAGAGCTGTTTTCTATGAATGTATCTTAAAATGTAATTTACTTATTTCTTGTGATGCAACACTGAATTTTCAGCAGTCATTCCCATACAGCAAAAAATATATTTTCAAATGTATTTTTAAATACAATTTTAAAAATACCAACAAAGGCCAGGAAAAAAAAAAATATATATATATATATATATATATATATGTATATGTATATTGCTAAAATGTGTTTCAAAATATATTTATGTAAATATATTTTCTACCTTTTTTTATTATTTGAACAATGCTTAAATCCATAGGGTAAATACCTTTTAAAAGTTTGGGGTTAGTAAGATTTTTAAACATTTTTGAAAAAAGTCTCTTCTGCTTAGTAAGACTGCATTCTATTTTTAAATACATTTTTAAAAATACCAACAAAGGCCAATATATATATATATATATGCTGTATATATATGCTGTATATATTGTATATATGTATTGCTAAAATAGGTTTCAAAATATATAATTAAACAAAATATATTTATGTAAATATGTTTTCTACCTTTTTTTTTTTATTATTTGATCAATGCTTAAATTCCATAGAGTAAATACCTTTTAAAAGTTTGGGGTCAGTAAGATTTTTAAATGTTTTTTAAAAAAAGTCTCTTCTGCTAAGTAAGGCTGCATTTATTTGATCAAAAACATAGTAAAAAACAGTAATATTGTAAAATATTATTACAGTTTAAAAGAGCTGTTTTCTATGAATATATCTTAAAATGTTCTTGTGATGCAACACTGAATTTTCAGCAGCCATCATTCTAATATGCAGATTTTCTGCTCAAGAAACATTTATGATTATGTTGAAAACAGTTGTACTGGATTGATACTTTTTTTTTTTTTTGGTGTGAAAACCAATAGGTAGAATAATAGAAAGTTTTTTAAAACAGCATTTATTGACAGCCGAAATCTTTTGCAACATTATAAATGCCTTTGCTGTAACTTTTGATCAATTTAAAGCCTAGTCTGTGTGATATTCTGCTCTGTAGATATGGCTGTGTGTAGCAGTTTTATCACTCATTTTATCACCTGCCAGGTGAAAATCAGCCTTGCTGATATTTCGATCTATCACTCACACTAAAATGCGAAGTGTAAGTTAGAGAATGCATCTGTTTTACCGCTGATTGTGCGATCTCCCTGTGTGATGTACATTTACCAACTCAGTAAAAACATTGGAAAAAAGGTGCATCTATCTGCATCTTTGTAAAACTTCAAAACCGTACCTACAGTTCACTGCAGATTGAAATTAACTCTAGTGTCAGTAAAAGCACCAACTACTTATATTCCTCCTGTTCACACAAATGATGATAACAGGACAGATTATCAATTAGTAAAGGCTTGTTTTTAAACAGTTCCCTACACAATACTATATAAGCTCAAAACATTTTTGTCAAAGTGCATGATTTGTAAATGAATACATTTTGATGCTCCATTTGTATGACTTTTCTAATGTAGTAAACTTGCTCGGTAGCACACCTGATACACTAATGGCATTTGCGATGCAAAGCGTTCGAGTACAAGTCCTGTGAAACCTAAGTCACAACACTCAATAAAAGAGCTAAAATTGGCTTTCATGCTTCAGCAAATATGTTTTTATCTCACATCTCGACTTCCAAATTTCATGTTAAAATGCATTGCTTGTAGTTTCTTTGTAATAATTTGTTAAATGTACTAGCAATTCCTGAGTGAAAATTATTTCAAAGTAAATCTTACAAGGAAATTATATTTCTAAGTTGTAAATAAAACAGATTATCGTAATATATTTTACAGGAAAATAATATTTGTATTATTTTAAAATGTACTAGCAATTTCTGAGTGAAAATAGTTAGTCTTTCTACTTTTTACTTCATTGCGTTACTAGCCATTTCTTTATAATTATTTGTGAATTTTACTAGCAGGTTCTACGGGAAAATTGTTTCAAAATAAATGTTACATATTGTTGGAGTATGCTTTACATAAAAATACTAAAGTCTTTCTACTTCAAAATTTCATGTTGAATTTAATGTATATTGTAAAAAAAAATCTTAATTGCATCTAAATTAAATCTTAATTGCATCTAAATAAAATAAAACAAACATTATAAGAGTATATTTTACATATGTATATATATATATATATATAATATTTTAGTTTTTCTACTCCAAAATTTCATGTTTAGTTCAATGCATTACTTGCCATTTCTTTGCAATAATTTGTTAAATTTACATGCAATTCCCACACTCTGAAAAATGATTTTTCTAAAATGTAAATAAAACAGATTATTGGAATACATTTTACAAGGAAATAATATTTTTATTGTTTTTGAAATGTACTAGCAATTTCTGAGTGAAAATATTTTGAAATTAAAAAAAAAATTTTGAAGTAAAAAAAAAAATATTCTAAATAAATAAAGCAAAAATAATATTTTGTATATTATATATATAAGTATATTTTGGAAAAAAAACTAATATTTCGGTCTTTTTACTGTTTAGTTCAATGCGTTACTTGCCATTTCTTTATAATTATTTGTGAATTTTACAAGCAGTTTAAGTAAAGAAGTAGTTTAAGCAGTTGAGTAAAAAATTCTTTTAAAGTCCTACACTCCAATTTTTTTTTTTTTCAAATTGTGTACATATTTCAAATTATGTATATATAATGGAGTATGTTTTTACATAAAAATACTAAAGTCTTTCTACTTCAAAACTGAATATTTAATTTAATGTGTTACTTGCTATTTCTTTGTAATTATTTTTAAATGTATTAACATATTTTGAGTGATAATTGTTAAATTAAATTCTATATAGTATTCTATATAGAATATTTTACAAGAAACAAATATTTCAGTCTTTCTACTTTAAATTTCATGTTTAGTTTAATGTGTTACTTGCCATTTCTTTGGAATTAATTGTGAATTTTATCAGCAATTTCTGAGGGGAACTGATTAAAAGTAACGTTTTTTTCAGTGTAGTGTCAGTCAATGGACATTTACTTTTAGAAAGTGCCGCAAAACATGCAAAAAGCAACGTAATTCAGCAGAATGTCTCCACGGGCACAATTCATTTACATTTAAATCCATGCATTTGGCAGACGCTTTTATCCAAAGCAACTTATATTGCATTCAAGGTCTACATTTGATCAGTTCATGCATTCTTGGGAATCGAACTTATGAGCAGTGTTGGGGGAAGTTACTTTTAAAGTAATGCGTTACAATTTTGCGTTACTCCCTGAAAAAGTAACTAATTACGTTACTTAGTTACGTTTTATGGAAAGTAATGCGTTACGTTACTTTTGCATTACTTTAAATCTGGGCAGGGCTTGCTTCTTTGTTTTTAATATAAAACAATTCTAATGTAAAAGCCCTTTTACACCAAAAGTAAAATGAATTCACCTCAGGCTGAAAGAAAAGTACATTTAAGCAGGAGATCACTCTTCAGCTATAAAAAAAAAATGAAGCACAAATGTTAGTTTATCTAAAGTAATTTTTGCTTATTAGTATGGTTGAATTGCATCATCGAAGGTCAGCAGCAACGTAACTTGCGTTACTTGTAATGCATTACCCCCAACGCTGATTACAAATAACGCAAGTTACGTAATAATATTACTTTTTTTAAGTAACTAGTAAAGTAACGCATTACTTTTGAATTTCTAAGAAAATATCTGAGTTACTTTTTCAAATAAGTAACGCCAGTTACTTTTTCCCCCTTTATTGATTGACAAGTCTCCTGTCGGGACATTGGGAGTAAACATGATGTTACCGTATTCTAGACTAAATGTGAACATGCATTAATTCATCTCACTCACAAACACAGATTCAGTATTCCTCAAAATGAATAAAAACAGTGAAATGCAAACTCAGAATATGATGCAACCCTGCAAAAATTGATGCAATTACAACCATACTAATAAGCAAAAATTACTTTAGATAAACTAACATATGTGCATCATTTTTGTTTATAGCTGAAGAGTGATCTCCTGCATAAATGTACTTTTCTTTCAGCCTGAGATGAATTCATTTCACTTTTGGTGTAAAAGGGCTTTTACATTAGAATTGTTTTATATTAAAAACAAAGAAGCAAGCCCCGCCCAGATTTAAAAAGTAACGCAAAAGTAATGCAAAAGTAACATAATGCTTTACTTTCCATAAAAAGTAATTAAGTAATGTAATTAGTTACTTTTTCAGGGAGTAACGCAAAATTGTAATGCATTACTTTTAAAAGTAACTTTCCCCAACACTGCTTATTAGTATGGTTGAATTGCATCATCGAAGGTCAGCAGCAAAGACACTTGTTAATAAAATGGGATTAGATACATAAAAGATATTTGTTCTATTTAACATATTTAATTATTGCAGGGTTGCATCATAGTTTGAGTTTGCATTTCTCTGTTTTTATTCATTTTGAGGAATACTGAATCTGTTTTTGTGAGTGAGATGAATTAATGCATGTTCACATTTAGTCTAGAATACAGTAACATCATGTTTACTCCCAATTTCCCGACAGGAGACTTGTCAATCAATAAATGGGGAAAAAAGTAACTCAGATATTTTCTTAGAAATTCAAAAGTAATGCATTACTTTACCAGTTACTTGAAAAAAGTAATATTATTATGTAACTCGCGTTACTTGTAATGCGTTACCCCCAACACTGCTTATGACCTGAGCCACGTTTTCCCAATGAGCCCGGGTTTGTGTTTACTGGTGAAGCTGCATTATTATGGTCAATAATCAATGTTATTCTCTTTCGAACAGGTCTGGAGCAGGATGCAGGAAATGAAGAGGCTGGAGAGGCCGAGCAACATCACTGACCATGTAATTATCCACTCATGTCCCTCGGATGGCAGGCGCGACGGCTCCCTGACATCTCCTCAGCCGCCTTCACCTGTCACTCAACTCATGTTTCTGGCAGCCCTCGGCTGACCCGTCTCGCCCCTCCGCCCCCCGTGACATCCACCCCCTTCCACTGTCACCTTTCCCACCTTCCCTGTCACCCGTACGTGTCGACCAGTCTCATTTTCGAGTGAGAGGGCCACCCGTGGACGCGACATCTCTCTGTCTGCACGTCTCATTAGAAACAGCTTGGCTGTGGGGCTGACAGCACTAATCGAGCGAGCGCGACAGGAACCGGCCAATCTTAGAGACTGTCTCTCTCTCCTGGCCGAGATCTGCCCTGCTCGTGAACCGCCCGAACCGCTGGCCACGGGAGAAAAACCTCTGTCCACAGTCTAAGTGCAGTTAATGGGATTATTTTTGCAATGTGAATGTGCATCCGTGCAGGCTGAAAGGGCCGTTTGAAAGAAAGGATTCGGCCAAAAATGAACACTGGGTCATTATTTACCAATCCTGTATGCATTTTGGGTGAATCTTCATGTAGCTCATGCAACGACAATATCAAGCTACATAAACAGTTTTTTGAAGGATTACCACAATTATACCATGGTATTTACATGGTACTCCAAGGTAGCTACTTTTTAAATGGTATTATCATGTCTAAAAACCACAAGCTGATGTTTTAACTGATGCATATCTACATGGTTAGGAAAAAATGTACAAGGGTTTGTGTAAACCAAAGGCTTTGTTTATTTGTTTAAAATATTATTTTTTTGTTTGTAAACTTAACATCATTATTACTACCACACTATTATGACTTTGTAAGAATCATTATACACTTTGTACTTATTTTTAATATTTTAATCTATCATTTTTACTATTTTATTATGACTATTGTATAAATATTAAAAGTTATAAATATTAAATTTTAAATATTTATGAAGGTTTTATTAAATTAGAGCAATATTAAGTCACCAAAAATACTACCACAATATTGCATGACTATTTCAATAACATGTATAATTTTATCTTATTTTTATTTTATTATTTAATTTTATTATATAATTTATTAACTTATAAGTTTCACGATTTGTCCTTTAAATCACAAGATTAAATTGTAACTGATGTATATGCACATTCATTACCATTGTCTTTATTTTATTCATTTACAGCAATATTATTATCATAAATACACAGTGTGGCATGACTATGTCAATATCATGGTCCTTCTCTGTACTTCATTTTATTATTTTATTTTATTAAGATTTTATTTTATTTTATTATTTTATTGTATTTTATTATTTTTTATTTAATTTCATTTTTTATTATTGTCTTTATTTTATTAATTTACAGCAGTATTATTATCATAAATATACATTATTGCATGACTGTGTCAATATCATGGTCCTTTTCTGTACTTCATTTTATTAGACTTTTATTAAGATTTTTTTTTTTTGTAATTTTATCATTTTATTTTGTCTTTATTTTATAAATTAACAGCAATATTATCATACACAGTATTGCATGACTATGTCAACATCATGGTCCTTTTCTGTACTTTCTGTACTTACTGTATTTTATTAAGATTTTATTTTATTTTCATATTTGTAATTTTAATTTTATTTTATTTTAACTTTTTTTTTTAAATTTCATTGTATTATTTAAATTAAATTCTATTTCATCTATTATTTTTTTATTATTATTGTCTTTATTTTAATTTATTTAAATTTAATTATTTTTTAGATTTATTTTTTTTTTATTTTTTTTTTTTCATTTTATTGTATTATTTAATTTAATTTTGGCCTTTTTGTCCTTTAAATCACAAGCTGAGATTTTAACTGATATATATGCATGTTTGTGAGCGTCTATATATGAAGGATAGAAAAAGAAGGGTTTGTGTGAACCTAAAGATTTTGTTTAACTTGTTTTTCATTTATTTATTTATTTTACTTTTATTTCAACTTATTGTAACTTATTTTTTTTAGCATTACAGTTTTTTTTTTTCCATTTTAGGTCCAGGTTCACAAGATGATGCAGCATGAAAAACATACAGGTTTGCATCAGTATTTGATGACCAGGCACAATCTCTATTGGCCTAAATTATTCTCCTCAAACTTATAGTTATACATACAGCAGATCTGATCCTTGTGTACTTGGATGTAACTATACTCACACTCATCAAAGCTTTAGCGAGTGATGGAATAAGCAGCATTTTCTGCCATCAAACAGAAAAGGAGGTCAACTGCAAAGCCTGCAGCTGTGTAGATTAGCAGACATTATGAAGAGAAGCTCAGGAGAATACGAGATCACCCCACGATCACGCCGAGCTTTCAGATGGCCTTGTGCTGTTTAAAAACAAAGACATGGAGTTAAACCCTCACGCTCTTATTTCAGGCTTTGTTTGTCCTTGAAGGTTCGCTATTAAGAGCTGGCTGATGTGAGGCTGCTGCGTTTGATGTGTCTGATAAACAAGTTCATCGTTTATTGTTCTTCCTTAACAATGCAAAGTCACATGATCGTGTCTTAAAAAATGAACTAATGAATCCTACGATTGCCGTAGATGCAGAGCGAGCTGTGAATCTCCATCATGAATATTTATGAAGACGTGACCCGGGGCAGGATGTAGGCAGAGTGCTATCCCAGCATGCCCTGCTGTGAGGGAAGCTGAGCAGATCGTCTTCATTCTGTAAGTGCACTTCACTGACAGCACAGCATTTCATTTGGCTATTTAGGACTGATGCTGGAGCAATTTGCTCTGCAAACCCTAAAAACGGTAATATTATGGTACTTTAGTACATGGACCACATGTGATCACCACATTCAGAAACATGTAACATTTTTATAGTACTCCAAGGTACTTCCAGGTATACCATTGTATCATCATGTCTAAAAACACACAAGCTGAGGTTTTAACTGATGCACATGCAGATATTTGGGAACGTCTACAGATGAAGTACAGAAAAAGAGGGATTTTATGTTGTTTTATTTAAAAAAATATCATTTTGTCAATTTCATTAAAATACAGCATTATTTTTTTATATATATACCACAATATTATGACTGTCAATATTATGGTGCTTTTCTATACTTATTTTAATTATTAGATTTATTTTTTTATTTTAAATTAGATTTAATATTATTTATATATTATTAAAATATTTTTAAATCTGAATAATAATACAGATATTATTCCATGTATTTCTTCAAGTATTTTTTTGCTTCAAAAGTGAATTTTCATTACAGATTTTTTTCCACTAGTAGTGTTTATTACTAGTAGTTATTTATTTCATTGTATAATGAAAAATATTGATAAAAAGTGTAAGATATTTATTCAGATTAGTCAAATATTATCAGATTTTTATTCCGATTTAGATCTTATTTATATATTATGTGAATGTGAAAAAAACAGACTTTACTCCATGCCTCTTCCTTCAATTAATTTTGTGTTTAAAAGTGAATTTTAATTAGTTTTTTTTAATAGACATGCAGAGTAGTGAATGTTTATTACAGTATGACTGTCAATATTTTGGTGGTTTTCTATACTTATTTTATACTTATTCTATGCTTACTTATACTTATTATTATTAAATTATTATTATTACTATTGGATAAACATTAAAATATTATTAAATATTAATATACATATATATATATATATATATATATATATTACTATTAGCTAAATATAAAATATTATTAAATATTACTATTAAATATAAAACATAAATACTACAATATTACATTTATTACAATTATAAATATTACAATTTTATTAGAATTGTATTATTATTATTATTGTTGTTGTTGTAATTTAATTTTTTATGATTGTTTTATTATTTTATTCAAAATATTATTCTTTCGTATATTTTATTAACTTACAGCATTATTTTTGATTTAATAAATCATAAATATGCCACTGTCATCATACTTTTCTATACTTATTTTTATTACTACTATTTTACTATTATTATGAGGCCTAATATTGTATAAATATTAAAATATTATTAAATATAATAAAATATAAGTATTAACTTTTGGTTATATTGTATTATTATTGTCAATTTATTTTATTATTTTATTTTATTCAAAATATTATTATTTTGTTTATTTATTAACTTACAGCATTATTTTTGATTAGGTAAATCATAAGTACACCGCTGTCAACAATATGGTAAGTTTCTATACTTATTTTTATCACTACTATTTTGTTATTTTTAGGCCTACTATAGTATAAATATTAAAATATTACTAAGTATAATAAATATAAATATGAACTTTTTATTTCATTGTATTATTATTGTCAATTTATTTAATTTATTCTTTTATTTCATTCAAAATATTATTCTTTTATTTCATTAACTTGCAACATTGTATTTAAGTTAATCATAAATATATCCACTGTTACTTTTTAATTAAATAATTAAATATTTTTTGATAATAACAAATTTTTAATTAGGTATTATGAATGTTGCAGTGTTAACAATTATAATATTATTTTGTTTTTTTATTATTTAACATATGAATTATTATTTTTACAGTTTTTTGTTTGCTTGTGTTTTGTGTATGTGTTTTATATTATCATAAATACACAGTATTATCAATTATTGTCAACATCATACTTTTCTGCACTGCAATTTTATTATACTAATACAAAAGTAAAAAAAAAAAAATGAAAAAAATTATATATATGTAATTTTATTATGCTACTTTTTAAAATATTTTTAAATGGAATATTATTTAAGTATTATTATATATTATTTTATTCTATTTTTTAAAATGTATTATTGTTTTGTTTATATCATTAGAATTATTATACGCTATGAAAAAAACACTGCCTTGATTTTTTTTTTTTTTCCACAATTTTACAAATATTAAAAATGCTAAATATTTGAATTTAAATATTTATCCACCTTATATTCTTTATTAAGCTGCTATAGGGAAATAACGAGAAGAATAACAGCATGCAGTAAACGGTAAAACTGTTTGCACTACAAACCAGTGTGTTTATAATTAAAATAATACATTACTACATTAAGACACACCGATTTGCAATATCAAACAGCAAAATGAGCTGTTTTTACAGCTAAACATAGCTGGATGTGGATGAAACAGGAAGCCAACTCTTACAGCAAAAATAAGGTGTATAAAGTTTTTTAGCTTCTGCCAAAAATGTGATTCTTGCTTTTCTTTGCAGAAATCACAGTCATGTTGCTAGGGTGTTGCTATGCTGAGTGATTGTTAGGACGTTGCTATGCCGTTGCTAGGGTGTCGTATTCATTCATTGATCTTCTTCCATGTGCACCTGTGTGTTTTTTTTTTCACCTGTTTTATCGTCACCAGGTGCAAATTGTAAGCCTAAACGATGGAATAACACCATTAGTGTTTAATAAATCATTGTGTAGCGTGCATATGCGCCATTTCCATAAAGCAGCTTGCTGTTCATCGCTCGTTTAAACTCCTAATGTCACTCGTCCTCTCAGCCACCTGCCTTTCACTCACTCTCGTCTCGTCTCGATCACACTTTTAGCAACAGTCCGACGCCTTAAATGAAACACCAGGCTCTGTTCGACACACTTCCTGAGGTAGTTATACGGATCCGGCGCGGAGCATTTCCATGCGAAACCGTGTTCGGCGCACGCCTCGCGTCTCCAGAGTTCGTTACCGCGGCCTGTGAAAATGCAGGAGGGAAACTATTATCTTTAGTCGGTGTGAGAGTCTGGCTCTCGAGAGCCGCTCCAGTCGGCCGCCTTCATTTTCCCAGTCAGCAGGTGTCCTTGCAGGGTTATAATAGGCCTTACATGTGTAATTAACACATGGAAAGGCGCGCGGGACCTGTCGCGCGAGGACAGCGGGAGGAAGCGCGCTCATTCTTCTCCTGAGCTTCTCGTGGGTTTTCTGGATGTCACTCTCTCTCGCTCTCCTTTCGTCGACGCGAACACACTTACAAACGTCTCCCTCTCACCTCCTCTCTCACTCTTGCTCTCTTTCACACGCGCTTTGTTCTCCTCTTTCGCCCGTTTCCATCTCCCACCTCTTTCTCTCGCACTCGCTCCTTCTCTTATTGATGTCTTTTGCGTTTTGCTCTTGATCTCTTGTTCTCGACCTCTCTCTTTTCCAGGAGCTGTAAAATGGTGCCTGGTCCGCGTCGACGCTTCCAAGAACTGGGAAAGACAATGGAGAAAAACCTCTAAAAAGACACGGAGACGTGAAACGTGTAAGAGTAAACAGGAAAGGCCAGCTTGCATTAGGGAAATTGCGGTTGTGTTGAATCTAGTGAGATGCCTGTCTAGAATGCACGTGTGAAGATGCGTTAAGATGCTTTGGTTATGAGGCATTTATGATTTGCCGACCAGGCAATCCCAGAATGCATTGTGGCAAGAGCCAGGAAAAAATGTCTTCAATATGGAGTAGGAAAACATTGTCTGATTTTCAAATGTTATGAGAATTTCAGTCAGATTTAATATTATTTAAATCCGAATAAAAAACAATACTGAATACATGTTTCTTAAAGCATTTTTGTCTTTCAGACAAAATGGAATGAAGCGAATTAAAGATTTAATTAAAAAAAATTTGATTGACAGTCAGACTATAGTGACTAGTGTTTATTTCATTATAATTTTGTTTCATTCTATAGCTGAGAAACACAGATAAAATATTACCAGATTTATAATCAGATTAATGACATTTTATAAGATGTTTAGTCAGATTTAATATTATTTATATATTATTAAAATTAAGTAAATCATAAATATACCACAGTATTATTACTGTCAATATTATGGTAGTTTTCTATACTTATTTTTATTATTACTAATTTATTATTATTACTGTTGTATGAATAATAAAATATTATTAAATATAAAAATATATAAATATTACAATTGTATTATTGTTGTTGTTGTTGTTTTATTATTTTATTTTATTCAAAATATTATTCTTTTGTTTATTTTATGAACTTACATTAATAATTGCATTATTTTTGATTAAGTAAATCATAAATATACCACTGTCAGTTTCCAAACTTATTTTTATTACTACTATTTTATTATTATTAGGCCTACTATTGTATAAATATTAAAATATTATTAAATATAATAAAATATAAATATTATCTTTTGATTATATTGTATTATTATTGTCAATTTATTTTATTCTTTTATTTTACTAACTTACAGCATAATAACAATAAATATTTTAATATTTAAATATAATCAGTTTAATGATATTTTATAAGATTTAATTGATTTAATATTATTTATATATTATTAAAATATTTTTAAATCTGAATAATAATACAGATTTTACTCCATGAGTGTTTCTTCAAGTATTGTTTTGCTTCAAAAGTGAATTTTTATTACAGATTTTTTGTCCACTAGTAGTGTTTAGTGTTTATTACTAGTAGTTATTTATTTCATTGTATATTAAGAAATATTGATTAAAAAGAGCAAGATATTTATTCAGATTAGTCAAATATGATCAGATTTTTATTCCAATTTAGATATTATTTATATATTATTTAAATGTGAAAAAAAAAAAAACAGATTTTACTCCATGCCTCTTCCTTCAATTAATTTTGTGTTTAAAAGTGAATTTTAATTAGGCTTTTTTATAGACAGGCAGAATAGTGAGTGTTTATTACAGTATAATTTAATTTCATTCTATACTGAGAAATATTTCTAAAAATATATGATGTTTAATCAGATGAATCAAATATGATCAGATTTGTAATCAAATTTAAATATAAATTGTTATTATTATTATTATTATTATTATTATTTTAATCTAATTACAAATCTGATCATATTTGATTAATCTGAATAAAATTATTATTATTATTATTTAAATCTGATTACAAATCTGATCATATTTGATTAATTGATTAATTAATGATTTATAATGATTGATTAATGATTGATATTATAATATCAGATTTAAATAATATTTATGGATTTAAATAATATTTAAATCTAAAAAAAAAAAAGATTTTACTCCATGGGTGTTTCTTTAAGGATTTTATTATTATTATTATTATTATTATTATTGGTATATGAAATCAACGTTAAAAGCTAATTTGTTAAAAACTCCTTTTCCTGTAACTTCCTCCTTTTCATATATATAAAATATTTTATTTATTTATTATTTATTATTTATTTATTATTTTATTTTATTGTTTTACCCTTGTCCCAGCCCCAGAATTTAAATTAAAATTAATTCAAGCTTAACAGTACAATAAAGTAAAATAAACATGTCCACAAAACAGAAGAGTCAGACATTTTATTCCAAAAATGTTTTAAGTGCCATTTACACCATAAATTAAACAAAAAAAATATAATTGATTTGATTTGGTGAAAATTAGTGGCCATGGGACAAAACAGGAAATGCTTTGTTGCAATATGCAAATAACCGACTCTGGTAAAGTCTATCTTCTGAAACTGGCTTCGTTTAAGTCTCATTTTAAGGCAGTCAGTAAAAAAATATCCAGAGATGTTCAGAATTCATTTACTTTCCATTCAGTACTGAAAAATTCTGACTTGAAATACTGACTGAAATGTACTCACTATATTTGCTACGTGTTTTAATCTATTTAGGTGTATTAACTTAAAAACATACAATTGTCAAGCTCAACTGGAATCAATCAATCAATCTGCCATCCATTTCACTTGTAACTTGTAGAGCGATTCAAATTACTCGTTTATGAGGTTCTGTTTGATTTAGAATGCTGTCTTAGAAGGCAGCTGTCTATGTAGGCCGCTCGCCGGGTTTTGGAACGGAGTTCATGTAAAGAACCTCCCGCTGAGAAAACCAGCGACCGTCTGACAGAGCCCCTCTCGCAAAACCTGTAATTAACCGCCGATACATTAATTAAGAGTTAACGCGGAGAGAAAAGCTGTGGTCTAATTGAGGCCGACGTGGCTTGTAATTAGAGCTATAGTCACACATTGAGATTTTATGAATGAGTGACTTTGCCAGGTTTTGACGCCTTCTCGTTCTCGTGCAGCAGCCACTAGCTGTTATTAGCCCGCGTGGACGTGAAGGAGACAATATGTTGCCGGTCATTTTTTTTTCCCAATCCAAACAGCAGATTTTTTCTCCAGGCTTTCTCTGACTCTCCCTGTTGTTAATTAGGGGTGTCCGACACGTGGGGGAAGGAGGAGGAGGAGGTGGAAGCTGGGAATCCAATTATTTCTCTCTTTTTTGCCCCAAACGTTTTTTCTTCCTCCACCCGTGTCTCGTAGGCTGGCGGGAGAGAAGGTGGATGAGCTGCAGAGATGTGGACAAGGACACCGAATCAGAAGTGGACGTGATGTCCAGTTACAGGAGGCCGCAGCTTTCGTCAAGTGTTTGTTTTGTTGTTTTCTTGCTGAGATCATCAGAAACACACAAATTAATTTCTGTTTCATGCCTTAGCAGTTTTGTTTGTTTGTTTGTTTATTGTGTCAGTACAGTCACACAGTACAAATCATGTCACAACTTTTCCAGTTTACATGTAATTAGAGATTAACACTGTCTCTTCTGTTCACCAAAGCTGCATTTATTTGATCAAAAGTACAGTTAAAAAAACAATTTCAAATTTTCTATTTGAATATATTGTAAAATTACATTTATTTCTGTGATGAAAAGCTCAATTTTTAGCATCCTGCTGACTGCAGGAATTTCCACCAGAGCTGTTTTGAATGAATTGAATGTTCATTTCTCTACCATAAGCCATCTCCAAAGGCGTTTCAGAGAATTTGGCAGTACATCCAACTGGCCTCACAACCGCAGACCACATGTTACCACACCAGCCCAGGACCTCCACATCCAGGATCTTCACCTCCAAGATCATCTGAGACCAGCCACCCGGACAGCTGCTGCAACAATCAGTTCGCATAACCAAAGAATTTCTGCACAAACTGTCAGAAACCGTCTCAGGAAAGCTCATCTTCATGCTCGTCGTCCTCATCGGGGTCTCCACCTGACTGCAGTTCGTCATCGTAACCAACTTGAGTGGGCAAATGCTCACATTCGATGGTGTCTGGCACTTTGGAGAGGTGTTCTCTTCATGTATGAACGGGTTTTCACTGTACAGGGCAGAAGGCAGACAGCGTGTATGGTGTCGTGTGGGTGAGTGGTTTGCTGATGTCAACGTTGTGGATCGAGTGGATTATGGTATGGGCAGGCGTATGTTATCGCCCCAGACCCTCCCCACCCCAGTACAGTAAAACTGCACATTTTAGTGTGGCCTTTTATTGTGGCCAGCCTAAGGCACACCTGTGCAATAATCATGCTGTCTAATCAACATCTTGATATGCCACACCTATGAGGTGGATGGATTATCTCGGCAAGGGAGAAGTGCTCACTAACACAGATTTAGACAGATTTGTGAACAATAATTGAGAGAAATAGACCTTTTGTGTGCATAGAAAAAGTCTTAAATCTTTGAGTTCACCTCATGAAAAATGGGGGCAAAAACAAAAGTGTTACATTTATAATTTTGGTCAGTGTATCTAGACGATCTATCTTGTTTTTATGTAAATATTAGTTTCTTATCTTTTTGTTTTTATTTTTTATCCTTATTTATTTATTTATCTTGTTTTTATGTAAATATTAGTTTTAATATTTTTGCTTTTATTTATTTTTTCAGGTCTTTTTTTTTTTGTACCTTGATGTGGTCACTATGAACTACGGCATATAAAACCTACATGCCCTTTTTAAAAATTGTCATTTGATTTTCACAGAAAAATACAGCATACGTGTTTGAAACAACTTGAGCAAGAAGGTAAAAAAAATACAGAATTTTTTTTACTTGAAATAAAAATGGTAAGCTGTAATTTGTTAATAAAATCTGTATTGTTGGGGAAGTTATTTTGCATTTACTATGTTTAATAGTTTTATTTGCTGCAAAGCAAATTAATAAACAAGGTGCTTTATTTAGTTCACTTCTGGTGTCAGTAGACCTGATTTGTTTCTCTTTTTTCTTCACTTCACTTGTGTGTAAGTGAGAATCTCCACATGTAAATTGGAAAAGACTGGTGCTCTAACCAGTAAAATTCAGTGAATGTAATTTTATTTAACAAATGATCTCTCTAAACATAAACCCTAAAGTAACAGTCTGTATTCTGATGTCCTTCATCATATATTTCATGTACAATCACATGTAATATCCATCAGTGTTTTGGCCCAAGTCCTTCTGAAGTCAGATGGTTGCATTTACTAAATGATTAACAAATGATGAGGTCAAATCCCTCATGTTTCCTGAGTACAGATGTATTGCTGGAGTATAAGAGCAGAAGATGAGCATGTCTCTCACACCTCTTGTACTGACCGGAGGTCAGCGGCTCCGGTGACGTGATTTACGAGCATTTCCTCCTGGCCGGACGTCCAGTAGCTGTCGCTGACACTGGCGTTCGCTTGTCTCCTTCACTTTACCTCTCATCAGCTCGTTCATCACCTCCTCAAGCACATCGCTTCACCCCGTATAAAAGAGCCACTTCAAAGGCGTAGCTGATCCACATGCATCCGCGGCCAGAGAAACACTCTTGAGAGAAGGCCTTAATCTGAGTCACAGTCCTCCATTGATCTTCAGGCAGGAGTTTCATTTGTGTGTGATTGTAAACCTGAACATGCGCTCAGAGCTTCTGGGAGGCTTTAGGAAACCCAGCTGCTAGAAGAGCTTGTCCGTTGGAATGATTCACCACTGGATCCAGTGAGTCTGATGATGATCAACAGCCCTGATTCATCTGATAAATAAACAGCTCAACCTTGCCATAATCTTACACATACCTTGCCATGATCTTAACTATTTATGTTTAGCTATTTATTTATTTATGTCTATTTATTTTTTTATTTTATATCTATTAATGAAAATATTTAAAATTATATTTTGAATTTTTTTTTTATTTATTTTATCTATAAGTATTATTTTACACACACACACACACGTTGTGTTTACATGTTTTATGGGGACATTCCATAGGCATAATGGTTTTTATACTGTACAAACCCTATTTTCTATCGCCCTACACCTACCCTACACCTAAACCTAGCCCTCACAGGGGACTGTGCACACTTTTACTTTCTCAAAAAAACTCATTCTGCATGATTTATAAGCCTGTTTCCTCATGGGGACCTCACAAATGTCCCCACAAGGTCAAAATTTACTGGTATTACTATCCTTGTGGGGACATTTGGTCCCCATAACGTGATAAATACCAGGTGCACACACACACAAAAAGAAAGAAAGAAAGAAAGAACTTTAGAGCACGTCCTGAAATGATTCGTAAACCCGCTCAGAAGTCCGATGTGAATCGAAAGATTTGCAAACCTGCTCCTAAGATCCGAACTAAATCAAATGATTCGCAATGCGCGCTTGAAGTCCTAATCTGAATAATGATTCGCGAACCATTTTCAGACCGGCACTTTGGAGCGTGTCGCATACCGAAATGATTCGCAAACCCGCAGAAGTCCGTTTTGAACCTGCTCCTATCTGAACTGAATCAAATCATTCGCGATCTGCGCTCTGAGGTCTAATTCTAAATCAAATGACTCGCGAGCTTGCTCATAAGTCCCAATCTAAATCAAACGATTCGCGATCCGCGCCCCGAAGCTCCGATCTGACTAAAGATTCGCGAACCCGCTCAGAAGTCCTATCTGAATCAAAAGATTCGCAAACCCTAAGATCCGAACCAATTCAAATAATTCGCGATATGAGTTCTACATCTAAATCAAACGACTTGCGAGCTTGTTCAGAAATCCCGTTCAGAAATCCTAAATCAAGTGATTCGCCATACGTGCTCCCATACGCGGATTCGCGAACCATTTTCAGATCGGTAACGTTACTAAATCTAAATCAAACGATTCGCGATCCGCGCCCCGAAGCTCCTATCTGACTAAAGATTCGCGAACCCGCTCGGATGTCCGATCTGAATCAAAAGATTCGCAAACCTGCTCCTAAGATCCAAATTAAATCAAATCATTTGCCATACGCACTTGACCTAATCTGAATAATTAGGTGCCATTTTCAGCTGGGCACTTTGGAGCAAGTTGCCTCCCGAAATGATTCGCGAACCCACAGAAGTCCGTTTTAAACCAAAAGATTCACAAACCTGCTCCTAAGATCCGAACTAAATCAAATGATTCGCGATCCGCGCTTTGAGGTCTAGATCTAAATCAAATGACTCGCGAGATTGCTCAAGTCCCGAACTAAATCAAATGATTCGCGAACCTGCTCATCAGTCCCGATCTAAATCAAACGATTCGCGATCCGCGCCCCGAAGCTCCGATCTGACTAATAATTTGCAAACCGTTTTCAGATCGGCACTAGAGCGCGTCCCGAAAAGATTCGCGAACCCGCTCAGAAGTCCGATCTGAATCAAAAGATTCGCAAACCCTTAGATCCGAACTAAATCAAATGATTCGCGATCTGAGGTGTAGATCTAAATCAAATGACTCGCGAGCTTGGAACATTTTCAGATCGGCACTTTGGAGCGCGTCCCGAAATGATTCCCGATCTAAATCAAATGATTTGTGAGCCCCCTCCCAGGTCCCGATCTAAACGTAATATTTTGCTATATGCCTACGCGCTTTGAAATTCCGATCCGATTGGACCGCTTCGAAACAATGAATCGCGATGCAGTGGTTTAACTGATTCGGAGTTTCGAAAAGTTCCGTTTCCGTTTTATCCCATACAAGCTTAGTACAAAGTTTCGGTTTCATCCTATACAAGCTTTTAAAAATCATTACAGGCGATGTCGTAATTCGAAATTGTGTGGCTCTTTTGAACTAGTTTTCGCTAGTGAATCGCTTGAACTGAATAATCGAATTCATGAGTTTAAATCAATCGGAGCTGTTCCATCGTAAATGACTCACTCAATTGGATTGGTTTGTCTGTTACCCCGCCTTTCTTGCCTTCAGCCATGTTTACACGGCATTGTCAGTATACTACTGGCTTAGCTCGTTAGTTTTTTGTTTTAGATTAACTGCTAGTTTTACTAGATTAACTTAAATAAGCGAATGATTTTTACATATAAAATATCCATATTTTCATTCCGAAGATAACTTCCACGTCGGAGACGTCCAACACAAATCTGTAAACATCCAGGTGAGCTATCTGGTTTACTGCTAACGTTAACTAGTGAAACGCTCCACGAAAATGACGAGCTGTACCTCAAAATACACATTGGATGGAAACATTGTGCATTATGATCGAGTTTTGTAGCTTAATTTACTACATTATAGTTTGACCACAATTCAGTTGAAAGCATCCAATCTTCTCATCTTCAGTTTTGTCTGTCTGGCTGTCTATGTCTGTCTAGCTGTTAGTTTTTATTATTTATGATATCTTATTAGTTGTTTATTTTAAACTTTATGATTTAAAAAAGTTAGTAGTAATAATAAAAAATAAAAACAGTAAGATATAGTTTGTATCTAAATAGTACAACAAACATTTACAGCTGGACATGAGTTGATTGTAGACGTCTGTTATGATGTGTAAGAGCTGGGGTTGTATTGAGGTACATTTGCATGACCACAGGGATATGTTAAGAGCACACACACTGTGAGCACTGGATCCATTGAGACGAGATGATTCTGCTGAGCTTGTGTGCTCATGGGCCAGAGTCAAGTCAAGCCTAGAGGGAAGATGGTCATTAGGTCAAAGGTCAAAGGCCTTCAGTGTCTTTTTGCCCAGTCATCAATCTCAGAATTCAGCTGATCCTACACAAGGGCTCAAGGTTTAGCTGGACAGTTCGCCACTGGAGGAAGATGATGGCCAATTAAAAAAAAAAAAAAAGCTTTCTGACTAAATATTTTCTTTTTTGCAAAAACATACAAACTTCAAATGTTTAATCATATATACTGTAGATGTTTTGACACTTTTTTTTCCTCCCTCTCTCTTTCCACAGCTTGCAATAATTGCGAATGAAGAGTGTGGCACTGCCATCAGCCAATCAGCGACTGCCATTGAGAAAGAAAGTGAGTGCTGACAGAGAATATGTCCAGGTATTGATGCTTCATCTTTCTCATGTAATATTCTTATATTTATGTTTATGTTTCAAGTTTTATTTTTTATTTGTATTTATTTTTGGTTTTATTTTATTTTATTTTATTTGTGTATTTCCTTTTGCTGTGTTTTTGATGCTTTGTTTTCAAATGTAATATTGCTTTTTTTTCTCGTTCATTAACTGGATGAAAGAATTTGTTCATTTATTTTATTTTAGCTTGTCTTGTGGTTATGGTGCTTTTTTCAACTGAAGTATTCCAATTTTATGTGTTTTAAAATGTAACTTTTTAAATGTTATTTTATTTTTGTGTTTTTAGTTGTATTTTAGATTTATGTGTTACATTGTAAATATTTTATTTTCTTATTTTATTTTATTTTTTACATTATGGTATTTTGCTGTGTTTTCGGTGCTTTGTTTTAATGTTAGTATTTTGTATTATTATTATTATTTTATTTTTATTTTATCTTATTATTAATTATTATTTTTATTTATTTATTTATTTTTTTGCTTGTGCTATTTTATTTTTTATTTTCAACTTTACTATTCTACTTTTCCCTTAACTGGATAAAACAACTTGTAAATGTACTTAATTTAATTTAATTTATTTATTGTGTGTGTGTGTGTTAGTTTTATTTTATTTTGTGTCTTTGATGCTTTGTTTTCAGTTATATTTGTATTCATGTTGACTAGTTCTTTTACACGACTCTGATTTTTCTTTATAGATTTGTATATTAACTGTTTTTATTTCTTTTCCTTAACTGGATTAATAAGCTTGTAAATATTTAATTTAATTCCGTTTAAATTAATTAATGTTATTTTATTTTTGCTTGAGCTATTATTTTATTTATTTATTTAGTTATTTTTTATTTATTTATTTATTTTGTTGCTTTGTTTTCAACTTTACTATTATACTTTTCCCTTAACTGGATAAAACTACTTGTAAATGTATTTAATTTAATTTCATTTCATTTCATTCATTCATTTATTCATTTATTTTGTGTATGTCTGTTTTAACTTTTATTTTGTGTCTTTGATGCCTTGTTTTCAATTGTATTTGTATTCATGTTGACTAGTTGTATTACATGACTCTCACATGAATTCAGTTTCTATTTTTCTTTATAGATTTAAATAATAAATGTTTTTATGTTGGTTCCCTAACCGGATTAATCATCTTGTAAACATTTTATTTTATTTTATTTTATTTTATTTTATTTTATTTTACTTTACACTTGCTTGTGTTGTTTTATTCCTTTGTTTTCAACTTTACCATTGTATTTTTTCTCTTAACTGGATGAACCAACTTGTAAATGTTTTGTTTTATTTTATTTTATTTTATTTCATTTTGGTGTCTTTGTTTTTAGTTGTATTTGAAATCATGTAGACTAGTCGTTAATCAATTGATCTTTCTTCTATATAGGTAAATGATGGCTAATAAAAAGCTGTGTATTCAAATGCAACTTTTTTTTGCAAAAACATACAAATCACAGATGTTTAATCATATTGTATATGTTTTGCCACTTTTTCCACAGCTTGGGATAGTCGCTAGTGAGGAACTTGGCACTGCGATGAATGCGAACGCTGACAGATTCCTCCAGGTATGACGCTCCATCGTTCTCTCTTGCACGTGAACGCACGGTATGGATTGTCACACTGATACATGGACATTACACCAGCTAAAACGAGCCTCTTTTTCTTCCCTCGCAACTTTCTTTATCTAAAACCTTGCCGAGCTCACAGTCACACTGCAAACACTCCCATAAAGCACAGCTCTAGCTCTTCAGCAAATAATGGAGCGAGCGCATCCGAATGCAGCCACCCCTTGCCCAAACCGTAATTTTGTTTGGCCATTTCAAGGCCACCAGTGACACTAATAGCCGTGCTTGTTTCCCCATGACTACTTTTAGGCGGTCAACACACTCCATCAGCTCTCTCTCAAGACTCCATTTGGACTTTCATCTTCAAAACCCATTTTTTTTTCCTCAAATATCCACCTTATTTAGCCCCGGCGAGTGTGTCTCGTACCAACTAGGGTTGGATGCTCGACGTCTCTGTCCATTAAACGCAGCCTAGCCTATGGCCTACTGACAGACATCAATGTAGGTTGAGAGTCTTTGGGTGCAGTTGAATATTTTTAGCTTTTGCCCCTCAGAAAGCTTCTTAATTATCCGGATCAAAGGTTCAGAGAAGGCGTTAAGTGTCGGGAAGCCCGGCTAGCTAGCGTTGCTCTTTGATCAATCAGATGCTAGGCCGTTCGCTAAATTGTGAGTGACACCGAGCTGCCTTTTGAGTTCATTTTTGTAGAAATAAACGCATTGTGCCTTTCGTTTACCTGGGTAAATGCTCGAGAACGGAGCTGTTTGAAGTAAGCAAAAGATGTATGTCATTTCTGTCGACTTCCCGCTGCAATAGCCTCCTCATAAAAGGCTTCTCACTCACCCGAGGCCGGAGGAAAGAGGTTCCTAATCTTACCTGAAAGAAAACGAATTTGAGCTGATTAGTTGAAGTGGAGCAGGGTCAGGCGCTGGAGGATATGGTTTATGCCCGAGATGTTGAAGTGAGCTCACTGTGTGCGCGTCTTACTCTTTGTCATTACACTGAAAGCCTGTAGCGAGCACTGGATGTGGCGGTTTGGTGTGTTATTATCTGAAATGCGCTCTCTCGGAGTTTCCCATCAGCCCCGCGTGCGAGCGCGGACGTACGCTAGACGTGTTCGTAGAGGTTTAACTTCATCCAGTAGACTTAAAGTTCAGCCGTCTTTGAGCGCTTTCAAATCCGTCATTCGAGAACTTGTCAAATGTTTCTTAATATTTTAATGTTTTCATATATTGGTTTTAGTTTGTTGATGTTTGTTTTCAACTTTCTAACTTTTGTATTTTAATTGCTTTTATTTTAATTTTATTTTAGCTTGTGCTAAAATAAAATAAAATTTGGTGCTTTGTTTTCACCTGTAATCTTCAATGTTTTTTCATGTATTTTTGTCATCCGTAAGTAGTTTTGTTTTGTTTAATTATTATTTTATTTAATTTTATTTTTGTGCTTTTTTTAACGTAAATGCTGTAATTTTTATGTTTGTTTGTTTATCAATTTTAGCAACTTTTAATAATATTTTATTTTAGCTTGTGCTGTGTTTTTGTTTGTTTGTTTGTTTTTGGTGCTTTTTTTAAACTTTTGTATTCTAATATTTTCTAATTATTCTATTTTCTAATTTTCTAATCTATGTTTTGATTGTTTTTGTTTTTATTTCATGTTAGATTCTGGCATGGTTTTGGTATTTTTTTACGTTAGTATTATTTTAATTAGGGATGCACCGATACCGATACTGAGCTCCTGTACTCGTACTCGTACTCGTTAAAATGCCCCGATACCAAACGCCGATACCACATCATGTGACAAGTGCGTATGTAGGCAAAGAAACACCGACAACAAAACAACAGACAGCAGAATGGAGTCATTAGAGTATAAGAATGTCTACGAAGTATGTGTATGTAACTAATATAATGTTAAACATTCAGTATTAAGCTTGCATAACTGGTGCGCGTCAGGTGATAGACAAAGCACGCAGATTGGATTGAGCGCGAGGCGGCCAAGATGTGCGGGCTTGTCGAGTTAATATCCCGCCTTGACATCTCTGGAAAGTTTGTAGTTCGGTGAGATATGTCAAAAACAATTTAAGTAAATCAATGCACAAGTTATTTAACGGTACAGAGAGAGAGAGGGAGCGAGAGAGAAAGCGTGAGACAGAGAAAGAGAGAGAGCGCGCGCTGTTGCGTGATCTTCATTGATGTTCTCATATTTAGCACACGCATCTTTTGCATTAAAACAAATTCGTAGATATAAAAAAATATATATATAGGGGCATTCGCTATAAACAAAGTTCGTTTTTTTCAACCTTAAGCATACACGAATATCCGGCGAAAGTGAAACTATAGCAGCCTGTGTGAAATGCGATGCGATGTTTTGCTTGCTTCACGAGTGATTCTCCATTATTTGAGTCGCTTTGGATTGTAGCCCAAATAGCAGCATATTTCAGATAAAAAAACGTGACTTATAATTCTGAAAATATCATAGTTAGGAGATTCATAATGAGTGGTTCGCGTGATTACAGTACTGAGCCGCTGCAATTGAGCAGTTTAATGCTATTAAATTGAAGATGATGTACCATAGAGCAAGAAAAAAACAAACAAACAGTGAAAGTAACAAAACACATTTTAATGGGCATAATTAAGTGTAAAAATAAAAATAATTAAGGGATATATAGTCAACCCAAAAATTATTCAGACAGCAGATATACACCATCTTTTGACAATTTTTGATATATATATTTTTTTTTTTTGTTTTTTTTTTGTTTTTTTGTTTTTTACTAGTGGGTGCAGGACACAGTTTATGATAATGGGCTCTAAATACATTTTGGTTTGACTGTATCTATTTGATAAATAAAGTTGACCAACTAACATTATACATATTCTTTTAGTTTCTGTACCCTATATTTTAAAAATCTACCTGTAAATTTTAAAATATCAGTATCGGTACTCGGAATCGGCAAGTACCAAAAATAAAAGTATCGGTATCGGGCGAGTACTGAAAAAAGTGGTATCGGTGCATCCCTAATTTTAATGTTTGTTTGTTTGTTTTGTTTTTGTGTGTGTTCCTTAACTGGATTTATTTTAATTTTTAAAAATTTTATTTTATCTTATGCTGTGTTTTTTTTTTTTTTTTTTTGGGTGCTTTTTCAACTTTTGTATTCTATTATTTTCTAATATTTTTATTTTTTTATTTATCTATATTTCTAATAATTATTCTATTTTCTAATTTTCTATTCTATGTTTTGATTGTTTTTGTTTTATTTCATGTTAGACCGTGGCATGGTTTTGGTGCTTTTTAACTTTAGTATTAGAATTTGTTTGCATTATAATTGTTATTGTTTATTTTTGGTTTGTGTGTGGATTTATCAAGTTGTAAATTTTCTTTTCTTTTTCTTTTCTTTTCTTTTCTTTTCTTTTCTTTTCTTTTTAAGATTGTGCTGTGATTTGTGTTTTGGTGGTTTTTAAATCTGTTTTGATTGTTATTATTTTATATAATTTTTGATTGCTGTGGTTTTGTTTTTGTTTTTTTTTTACTTTAGTATTACAATTTTAATGTTTGTTTGTTTGTTTATGTTTTTGTGAGTGTTCTTTAACTGGATTTATCAATTTGTAAATATTTTATTTTAGCTTTTGCTTTTGCAGTTTTTTTTGGGGTGCTTTTTCAAATGTAGTATTCTAATATTTTCTAATTATTCTATTTTCTAATTTTTTTGTTTCATTTCATGTTAGATTGTGCTGTGGTTATGGTGCTTTTTAACTTTAGTATTATCATTTTTATTTATTTATTTACTTATTTCTTTTTTCTTTTGTTTGTGGATTTGTCAAGTAGTAAATAATTTATTTATTTATATTTTTGTGCTTTTTCAACTTTTGTATTCTAATATTTTCTAATTGTTCTATTTTCTAATCTGTTTTGATTGTTTTTGTTTCATTTCATGTTAGTTTGTGCTGTGGTTTTGGTGCTTTTTTACTTTAGTATTATAATTTTTTTGTTGTTGTTGTTTGTGTGGATTTATCAAGTTGTAAATATTTTATTTAAGCTTGTGCTATAATTGTTTTTGGTGCTTTTTCAATCTATGTTTTGATTATTATTATTTTATTTCATTTTAGATTGTGCTGTGGTTTTGGTGCTTTTTTAACTTTACTATTATAATTTTAGTGTTTCTTTTCTATTCTATTCTATTAATATTTAGTTTATTTTTATTTTATTATTTTTTGCCAGAAAACAGTTTACCTAATACAGCCTGTGAGTTTCAAAAAGATGTAACCATGTTGCATTACAAAACCTTTGGTATTGTTCATTTTTTTTTATTTTATTTATTTTTTTATTTTTATCATTATTATTATTTAAATTCATTTGTGCCTGTTTCACTATGACTTAATTATACAATAAGTATTTATCAAGACAGGCATTTATTAATTGTTTTAAATGGTATTCTTATTATCAAAAATGTATTTAAAGGGACAGTTCACCAAAAATGAAAAATGTGATCATTTACTCATGAAGTTAGTGAAGAATGTTGTTAACCAAAAAGTTTCTGGTCCCCACTGACCAGCAAGGACTGGTTCTTGCACACTGAGTCTGAAAATTTTGCATGTTTCGTCACGCACAGATAGTCACTGTGGCTCAGAATTGTCAAAACACCTCTCAAAATGCTTGCTACAGATGGGGAAAACACAGAAAATTGAACCAGTGATGATTGGTGAGGTCTTATTTATTTTTTAATGTGCGAAAAATCTCAGAAGAGAATTTCAGACTCGGTGTGCAAAGACCTTTACTCTTCAAAATATATGTTTGGATCAAATATCGATTTAACTCTCTTTCTAAAGAAGCATTAGCACGTCTATGGCACTAAAACTCTCTGTTTGCTTTATTAGTTGACTAGTTGTGAATCACATGACTTGCGTGGCTGCTGTGAGTAGTAACCTGTAAAACATACTGTATATGCATATCTGTTCTTTTCTGTCTGAAAACAGTCACACAATCCAGTTGTGATCAGAGGTCTGGCTCGTGGCCTAACGGCTTGCAGGACCCCAGAACCGTGCACATATGGGACGGATAAAGAGGGTGTTTTTTGTGGTGTGCACTGATGTTGACACCTCTGATGTCTGCTGGTGTAAAGTTGCTGCTGAGCCGTGGGTCTTCATGCTCTTCTCCAGGCCGGACCCTCCTCCTCTTCCTGTAGGCCTCGCAGGTATGCCGAGCTCAGCTGCTTCCAGGCCTCTCTTATGACCTTTCCCAACAAGCACATAGGCGTTTATTTAGTTTCAACCGCAGATTGATCAAGCATGCTTCTCAGAGACGGGAGGACTGGATGTTTAAGGAATGCTGATCAGCGCTGGACCTGCTCTAGTCTTATCTGAAATATGAACGCATGCTTTATCTTTAAAACAACACTTATCGAGCAAAGGGATTTAAGTAGGAAACTATCAGCATTAAATTCTAGCCAAGAACCACCCATTTAAACAGGAAAGGGACTTCTGATTGACATGTAAAATGACCAATCACAGCCTGTCATTTGGGGGTGGCTGAATCCAAAATCAGTGATACCACAATAATAGGCCAGCATGCATCTTGATTTTCCAGTTAGAATTTCGATGAATTTAATTTAATTTAGCCAGAAATTACATAATTCAGCACAGGGGATTCAAAAATGTTATAATAATACACTACAAAAATGATTATTATTATTAATATTAATTTTTATTTTATATATATTTTTAAGTAATTTAATTTGTGTCTCTTTCACAGAGTTAAATATCCAATAAGAATTTAATGCCAAGTATATATATATATATATATATATATATTTAAATTTGTGGCTATTTCACTTGTCCAATACAAATTGTTATTTGTAAAAGTATTTTATTGTATTCTACAGAAAACCAATTGCATAATTTTATTTTATTTTATTTTATTTTATTTTATTTTACAAAGAACTGCATAGGTGATTCCAAAAAAGTCATAATGGTATATTTCATAGATGTTGTATTATTATTATAATTATTATTATTATTATTATTATTTTTATTTTTTTTTTTTTATTATTATTTATTTATTTATTTTTTTTTTTATTTGTGGCAATTTCACTGACTTAAATGTTTTGTATGAATTATTATTTTAAAAATTATTTTTTTTTATGTTATTTTACATAAAACCGATAGCATAGTACAGCATAGGAAATTCAAAAAAAAAAAAGTGTCATCATGGTACATTACAAAAACTTTTGTTATTTTTGTTTTTATTAAATCCCTTAATTTGTGTTTCATTATGTATATCATTATGTGAGATATATATATATATATATATATTATGTGATCTGTATGGAAGCCCGTTTCCACCAACGAATAAAAAATAAAAAAGGTAATTGCGACTTTTTATCTCACAATTCTGACTTTTTTTTTTCTTCTTAGAATTATGAGATATAAAGTCAGAATTATGAGTTATAAAGTCAGAATTGCGAGAAATAAAGTCAGAACTGCAGGATATAAACTCATAATTGTGAGAAATAAAGTCAGAATTGTGAGATATAAACTCGCAATTCCGACTTTTTTTCTTGCAATTGTGAGTTTGTATCTCGCAATTCTGACTTTTTTTTTCTCAGAATTATGAGATAGAAAAAACTCACAATTGCAAGTTATAAAGTCCAGTTATGAGGAGAAAAAAAGACTGATATGTTCAGAGAATTGCGAGTTTATATCTCACAATTTTGACTTCATTTCTCAGAATTGTGACTTTATAACTCGGAATTCTGACTTTATAACTTGCAATTGCGAGTTTATATCATGCAATTGTGATATTTATTTCTCAGAATAGCAAGTTTATATCTCGCAATTCTGACTTTATAACTCGATATTTTGATTTTATATCTCACAATTCTGAGAAAAAAGTCAGAATTGTGAGAAGTCGCAATAACTTTTTTTAGATTTTTTTTCAGTAGTAATATATATATATATATATATATATATATATATTTCATTATGTATATTTTTTTTTTAAATTTGTGGCTATTTCACTGACTTAAATGTCCTCATGGTAAATTACAAAAACTTTTTTTTTTTTTTATATATATTTTTAAATTATTTTTCTTAATTTGTGGCTTTTATTAGTTCCCTTAATTTCACTATGACTTAAACATCCAATAAGAATTATTATTAAGAATTTATTTTTATTTTATTTTTTTATTTTTCTATTTTACAGAAAACTGCCGTTTCTTTAACTGTTTGTTTAAACTTACCAAAAACGAACCATCATACTGTAACTCAGAGGCCTCGCTACTTCTGCTAGATGACGGCATGTGAAGCCACAGCACAGCCAGTGCCAGATGCTTCCTAAAAAAAAAAAAGCGGTTGTATTGTCCCTTCAGCTCCATGACAGACCCTGAGGAAACATAAGCTCTCAATGATAAGCTCTCAAGTTTCTATTAATATCATAAAAGGATCCAGTTCAGGTCCTGCGCTGCAAATGTCAGGGTGGGGCTTTTTCTTATTCATATATTCATCCATATGCTTCCTGCGGTGCTTCAGAGATTTACATGTTTTTGGAGAGCCGCTGCTGTGGGCCCCTTAAGCTTTAGGGCCCCAACTGTAGGGAAGTCAAAGCAAGGAGTTGGAGAGGGACAATGAATTGCATTTACATTAAGAAGGGCCTTTCCGTGCATCTCACGAGACTTTGTACTTGTTTGTGACATGTAGATGGGTTATTTTGTAAAAGAATGACCTTATAAGCTCTTTTCCTGCTTCCCATCTGTCCTCTTTTTCCTCATTCTTGTTGTCTTTGTCTCTGCGGCCCGTGTGACGGTGCGGCGGAGTGGGTCGGTGGTGCCGGCCTGTTCACGCGTGATCGCTCCGAGCGCTCGTGGTCATTATCTGACCCCAGCCTCTCCTGCAGCTGCACCAATTAGTTTTGACCCAGAAGGAATTTCAGGAGACAGAGAGACAGAGACAGGCATGCTTCCATAGAGCTCAGAGAGAGGATGCGCATTGCACACACACACATACACACACGCATGTGTGTGTAAGCCTGACTGCTTTTCAGAATGATTTTAGAATGCGAGACTAAAATAAAACCCATTTTTAACAGCATTTAGCACATTCTGAAACAAACTTGAGCTCTGTTTTAAAACCTAGTGAGCCGCTTTGCTGTCTTCTAAGGCAGCATCTTAAATCAAACCTCTACTAGTGTTTTTGCACATGAGATTATACCCAACAAAGTCTGACATTTGCAAATACATCACATACAGATGTTAGACTTTAGGTTTTTAAACAGATTTTGATTAGGTATTGAGTGAGATAAATGTTTAAAATCTTAGTAGGAGCAGACTTGTACATCCAACCGGCCTCACAACCGCAGACAACGTGTAACCACACCAGCCCAGCATCCACATCCAGCATCTTCACCTCCAACAATCGGTTTGCATAACCAAAGAATTTCTGCACAAACTGTCAGAAACCGTCTCAGGGAAGCTCGTCTGCATGCTCGTTGTCCTCATCGGGGTCTCAACCTGACCGCAGTTCGTCGTCATAACCGACTTGAGTGGGCAAATTCGATGGCGTCTGGCACTTTGGAGAGGTGTTCTCTTCACGGATGATTCCCAGTTTTCACTGTACAGGGCAGATGGCAGACAGCGTGTATGGTGTCGTGTGGGTGAGTGGTTTGCTGATGTCAACATTGTGGATCGAGTGGCCCATGGTGGCAGTGGGATTATGGTATGGGCAGGCATGTGTTGTGGACAACGAACACAGGTGCATTTTATTGATGGCATGTTGAATGCACAGCGATACCGTGATGAGAGTAAAACTGCACCTTGTAGAGTGGCGTTTTATTGTGGCCAGCCTAAGGCACACCTGTGCAATAATCATGCTGTCTAATCAACATCTTGATATGCCACACCTGTGAGGTGGATGGATTATCTCGGCAAAGCAGAAGTGCTCACTAACACAGATTTAGACAGATTTGTGAACAATATTTGAGAGAAATAGGGCTTTTGTGTACATAGAAAAAGTCTTAGATCTTTGAGTTCAGCTCATGAAAAATGTGGGCAAAAACAAAAGTGTTGCGTTTATAATTTTGGTCAGTGTATATATATGTGTATATATATATATATATATATATATAATTTAAACTAAATAAATAAATAATAAATACATATTAATTTTAAAAAATTATATTTTTTTGTGGCTGTTTAACTGAGTAAAATTTTTAACCAGAATTTTTTTTTAACCTTTCATTATTATTATTATTATTCATAAAAACAACAATAATTTTTGGCTTGTGCTTTTGATGGTGTATTTATCTCTCTTTAATATTTATTTTATTTAATTTTTATTATTTTATCCAGAAAATAGCTTATATAATACAGCATGGGAGACTGAAAAAAAAAAGTCATGAATAAAAAAAAAAACACATAATACATTATGAAAGTCTGTGACCAATTATATATATATATATATATATATATATATATGTATATGTATGTATGTATATATTATTATTATTATTATTATTATTCATAAAGACAATAATTTTTGGCTTGTGCTTTTGATGCTTTGTATTTAGCTTTATTTTATTGTATTTTACATGTGTATGTGTGTTATTTAGGTAATATTTAGTAGCGATTAAAGTTTTTGTTTATATTTTTCATTTAAAGTTTTAGTACTTTTTTTGCTATCTTTTCAAGTAGTTTTTTTTAAAACGTCTATACAACTTTTATTCATTTTTATTGTAGTTAATTTTTATTACATCAAGTTAAACAAATCAAGGTAAGACCTTGGCAGCTAATTTGTGGCTATTTCACTATGACTAAATATCTGATAGGAATTATTATTATTATTATTATTATTATTATTAAGACTTTATTTTATTTTACATGAAACAGCTAACATAATCTTGCATTATACAGCATAAAAAATCCAAAAATATTTCATCATGGTACATTACAAAAACATCTATATTATTATTATATATATATATATATATATTTTTATCAATTCCCTAAATATGTGGCTGTGTCACTATGACTTAAATATTCAATAAGAATTATTATTAAGAATTTTATTTTATATATATAATATATATATACACACACAGGTGGGGAAAGAAACATAATTTTGTGCTTAGTATACTACAAATTATTCTTTAGTACTTCTTAAGATAATCTTAAGAACATCTAAGATCTAAGTGTACTCAATATGAACTAAAATGTGCTTTTGACATATCTCTGTATTAAAGAAATGCATTTAGTTACCACTTGAGTGTACTAATGTATGAAAGATGGGTTCAAGTGTACTACAGGTTGTAACTAAACACATTTCTTAAATACAGAGATAGTATGTTAAAAGCATGTTAAATACATGAATAAACAGGTGTGCTTTAACTTAAATTCTACTCACGTTGCACATGGTAAACATTATAAGCGCAGTGATCGTGCTGAAGTCCCAGTATGGTAAATTATTTAGGGGCCCTTGGCTGACTCACAGTCTGAGTAATGAAGGCGAGGTGTGAGCCAGCAGGCCCGTCCCGAGTGCTGTAATGCTAATACTCTAATCTGCAGCCATTAGGGAGCAGCAGGGCCGACCAGTTTCATTCTCGAGCAGGTGGATGGACAGACTGCGGCCCGGTTAAACAGCCACATCATGACGGTAATGAGGAAGCTAAAAAGCCGCTTTACCTGCAGCGTCCAGGTGGCAGCGAACCTGTTTACTGTGGGAACACAAGCTGGAATCAGCAACTGGAAAACAAAATCAAGTATAGGTTTTTTTATTCAACTAATAGTTGAGACTATTATGCATTATATATATTACAGTTACACTTTTTATTTAAGTCATTATTTTTGTTGTTGTTATTAATATTGGTACGACTATTATAAAAATAATAATAATGATTAAAAAAATGTATTGTGTTATTGTGATATATATATATTTTTTTCCATGCTGTATTATGTAAGCTGTTTTCTGGCTAGAAAAGAAAAGAACAAAATAAAGTATGATTTAGCCAATTGATGCGTAATGCCAGTTCTAATGCTTAAAATGAAATTAAATTAAATTAAATTCGAATAAAAAATGATTCAGCCAACTGATGCTTAATCTTTAAAACTAAAATCTATTCAGTTCAATTCAATTCAATTATGATTCAGCCAACTGATGCTTAATGTCAGTTCTAATGCCTAAATTAAAATTAAATTAAAATACGATACAGCCAACTGATGCTTAATGACGATTCTAATGCCTAAATTTAAATTTAATTAAATAAAAAATTGATTCAGCCAACTTAATTAAATTCAATTAAGATTCAGCCAGCTAATGCTTAATGTCAGTTCTAACGCTTAAAATAAAATTAAATAAAATATGATTCAGCCAACTGATGCTTAATCTTTAAAAATAAAATCAACTCAGTTCAATTCAATTCATTATGACTCAGGCAACTGATGCTTAATGTCATTTCTAATGCCTAAATTAAAATTAAATTAAAATATGATACAGCCAACTGATGCTTAATGACAATTCTAATGCCTAAATTTAAATTAAATTAAATTAAAATACGATTTAGCCAACTTAATTAAATTAAATTAAGATTCAGCCAACTGATGCTTAATGTCAGTTCTAACGCTTAAAATAAAATAAAATAAAATATGATTCAGCCAACTGATGCTTAATGACAGTCCTAATGCTATTATTAAATTAAATTAAATTAAATAATTAAATTAAATTAAATTATGATTCAGCCAACTGATGCTTAATGTCAGTTCTAATGGTTAAAATAAAATAAATTTAAATTAAATATGATGTAGCCAATTGATACTTAATGTCAGTTTTAATGCTTACAATAAAATTAAATTAAATTAAATATGATTCGGACAGCTGATGCTTAATGTCAATTCTAGTGCTTAAAATAAAATACAATAAAATATGTACATGTTAGAATGGCAGACAAAAACACACTCAAACTCACATACACAGTAATGTGATGCGGATATCTGTGTTTAGAGGTCATGCACTAGAATGATGCCTGACAGTGACGCATGAGAAGTGATGTGTTGCCGTGTCCCATCATGCCCTCTGTCTGTAGCGGCCAATTCAGTTCTCCATCTCACATCAGATTTAAAGGCCTCTGCAGTTTCATTCTGAATCCTGAGAGTGTTGCATTAGCGTTTGTTCTGTTAGTGTGAATACAACGCTCTTATCTTGGTTTTTCCTGTTGAAATAACAGATTCTTTCCTTTTTTTTTTTTTCCTGTAGCGATCTGTATGTCTGACTTAATAATCAGCAGGCATGCGAATCCCGATATGCAAGATGCACTATGACATAAACGGCATATATTACCATAACGTGACATATGCATTTTAAATAGATCAAATTAATACGTCCTTGCTGTCACTCCTATTGCATATTTCTATACCTCCAGCTAAGGGTCTGTCAAACAATCAAAGAACCAATAGAGCCTCATTTGAATTTCGTGCATATAGGGCTGTGAAGCATATCTTTCATTAAGAGATCAGATGTGATCAGATGTTTTCGGTAATTAAAGAGAGCTTATATTCATATAGGGCATCGTATAAGTGCATTAAGTTACGTGTGAACTCATCTATGTGTATTTGTGCCCGTAGGCTGTGTCCTGCTGTCCTGTATCCGATCGGCCCCTTCGGTCACGGATGAGTGAGCTGCCCTGGTCTTCTGCGCTTTCTGGTTGCCGGTTGTTTTTGATGCCCTCGGGGCGCCATAGCAGTAAGGACATATAAACCAAGAGGACAGGAGAAAATCAAGTCATTTTACCATGGTTTAGTAGTGTTTTTATGCATGATATGGAGCAGCAACAGCAAATACAGTACATCAGTGTTCAGTAAATAGTTAAATAAATTAATTAGTAGCCATATTTTTTCTGCTAAGTAATATAGTTATTTCTCATGATCGGTCTCCTGAGAGATGCGATAGTCGAATGTCAGCAAATTGGAGGTTGAATGTTGCTCACTGCAATTCACCATTTAATATGATTGTGTTTGCCCACATAATGCAATATAATAATTAATGATGCATGGAAACTGTCAAAAAATCTAGTTTACAAATTTTGATTCATGCATTTATAAAAGTTCATCTTCCACATGATATCATGCATTTTGCACTGTTGAAGTTTATATTTAAACATATAAACACTTTCCCCATTAGCAATAAAACTGAAGTTTGTCCAAATAAAATGACACATTATTTATACTGATTTAACATCTAATTTATGATCAGATTTTGACGTTATGGTCAGTTGTGTAGCTCACCAGCAATTTTAAACCATTTAGCATTAGAATTAACTACAAACGATACATTTAAAATGTCTTAGATGCTATTACACTTATGTTTTAAAATATAAAATCAAAATCTTTAAACTTTCAATCAGTTACACTTCATTGTTCTGTGATTGATTCGGTATATATATTTACATCTTATCTGATGGATCCTTTTCTTTTTCGCACCAAATTTTCAGCAACTGAGAAATTGGCAAAAAATAAAATAAAATTAGACGTGTAAAAATTTATAAAAGTAAAAATTGGATTTTACGTATTTATATATTTGTTTACATACTATATATGTATATAATTAATTTAATTGTAATTGTTTTTTTGCACTGAATTGTTTAGCAGCTGAGATATTAGCCAAAAATGTAATAAAATTTGAAAAAAAAATTAAAAGTAAAAATTGGATTTCATATATATATATGTGTGTGTATATAATTTTCAACAACAAAGAAATTAGCAAAAAATGCAAATGTAAAAACTGGATTTTACACACACAGACACACACACACACACACACACACACACATATATATATATATATATAATATTTATATATGTTAATTAATATAATATATGATGATGAATTATATTTTATATAATTATAAAATAAAACTTTTTTTTGTTTTTTTTTTTTTGCACCTCATTTTACCTCATTTCATTGCACCTAACCCAACTGAAAAATTAGCCAAAAATGTAAAAAACATAAAAAATTATAAATATATATATATATATATATATATATATAAAAACTATATATATATAGCTGAGAAAATAGGAAAACACACACACACACACACACATATATATATATATATATACATATATATATATGTATATATAGTTTTTGTGAATTGTGGGGACTTTCCATAGACTTCTATAGTTCTATACTTCTGTAGTTTTATACAGTCCGGTCCCCACCATGTCAAAAATTTCAGGTTTTATGTAGCAAGAACAAGTGTATATATAGACATAACTGAGAAATTAGCAACAAAAAATTATTACATTAAATTCAAACTTGTAAAAGTAACAACACACATTTTTTTAACACACACACACTTTGTTAGTGACCTGAGGACCTCTAGGAATAGTGTTTTACAAAAATATTGTTTTATTGTAAATCACTGGTGTAGGAATCAACATGAAATTTATGCAAAAACATGATTGCAAATGTTTATCCATTTTATTTTGCAATACAGAAGCAATACATTTTCTTTAAATTCATTATTGTTATCAGTAAATAAAAACAATGTGCAGTAATTGTTAAAACTACTATTTGCTCTACAAACCAGTGGTGTATGTTTAGAAATACCAGTTTGCAATATCAAGCAGCATAAGGAGCTGTTTTGTACCGCAAAAAATAACTGACGCGAATAACACCGGAAGTCTCGCACATTCAAGTTAAAAAGGAGCTTCCGTTCTTATGTTAAAAACAAGGTGGATAGAAAGTGACATAAAATGGCATAGTAGCACATCAGTAAATGTGTACATGAGGTACGTGAGCCCAGACACCAGAGTGGCCTTTACTCCATCACCCCTAACGGCCTCCTCCAACCCCCAGCTCACGGATCACTCTCTCCGTACCCCCATTAATTGGCTGTCAAAAATGTGCCGAATTAACGGATTAACGACCCCAGTTTGTGAATCTCGAAGTTCTGGATGGAGATGAGGTAGACCCCCGCCCATGCCAGCCCACAACACTCACCCCTCCTTTGCTTCCTCGTGCTGTATTGCCACAAATCTGTATCCAGGACATTTGAGGGGATTGTGTTTCATTAGTTTGATTTGAGCGGACAGCGCTAAGCTGCTGTGGGGCTCTGCGCTGACAGCTAATTACAGGAATCTGCCTCGTCTACTGATAGAGAACAATGGGCTGAGATGAGCCTCCTTCGCCAGGGGGGAATGACTGCATGGATCTTTATACATTTAATCTACATCTGAATATGTGAAAAACAGTCAAATGCGCCGCATGCATACGGTAACGGACCTGTTTGTGAAGCAAAAATGGGCGGTTAAGTGAACTCACTTTTTTTCTTTTTTTACAGGATAACACGTCAATTATGCAGCTCTCATCTTTAACAAATGAGAGACCTACAGTAAACCTCCACCGCCAACAACATCTCAGGTGATTTTAATGCTGATTCTATGAACAGTCCACTATGAAAGCTTATATATGCCACGGAATTTTAAAAAATATTTTAAAAAAAGAACTTGCAGTTCTGTGAGGAAGTCCAGATTGTGCAATATAAATTGGCAATTATAAGAAATTGTGAAATAAGAATTGTGTTTCGTGTTTCTGCCATGAATAAATGAACGAATGAAGTAATCACAACTTTTCATCTCACTATTCTGACCTTTCTTCTTATAATTCTAAGTTTCACATTTCATACTTTTTTTCTAAATATAAATTTTGAGTAATAAACTCGCAATTGCGAGACAAAAAGGTCATTTCAAGACTTTTTAATCTCACAGTTCTCACAATTCACTTTTTTTTCCTAAATATTAATATAAATTTGCAAGACATAAAAACAAAATTGCTAGATGTTAACTTACCAATGTGAGAAGGAAAGTATGAATTTTTTAACAACTGAGTTTTAACTTTTGGGTCTGTCAAACAAGTTTGCCTTTTTTCTAAATACAAACAATAAGAACTCACTCTTGCAAGACATAGGCTAAACTCACAATTCCAAGAAGAAATGTTTAACAAAAAAGGAAATTGCTTTAGTTTACTATTCATGTTTTTTTTTTTTTAATTTTATTATAAATTTGTGAGAATTGCTAGATGTTAACTCACAATTCTGAATTTCACAATTCATGTTTTTTTTTTTTCTAAATATTATTATAAATTTGCAAGATATAAACACAGAATTGCTAGATGTTAACTCACAATTTTGGGAAGGAAAGTATGAATTTTAAAATTTTTTAACAACTGCATGGAAAAAAAGTCAGAATTGTGCTCTGCGTTTCCGTCAAGCAATACAATTTTTAAAAGGTTTTTGCGACTTTTCATCTCATCATTCTGATTTTTTTAATCGCAAATCTGAGTTTATATCTCTCAATTCCGACTGTTTTCTAAATATAAACAATGAGAATCGCAAGATGTTAATGCACTCTAAACTATAAACTCGCAATTGTGAGACAAAAAAGGTTTTTAGACTTTTTAATCTCACAATTCTGATTTTTTTTTTAATCACATTTCTGAGTTTATATTTCACAATTCCAACTTCTTTCTGTATATAAACAAAATACGAATCACAAGATGTTAACTCGCTCTTGCAAGACACAGGCTAAACTCACAATTCCAAGAAGAAATGTCTAAATATAAACTCGCAATTGTGAGACAAAAAAGGTAATTGCGATTTTTTTTTTTTTTTTTTTTTTTTAATCCCACATATTTAGATTTTTAAGTTTATGTCTCACAATTCCAACTTCTTTCTATATATAAACAAAATAAAAATTGTGAGATATTAACTCGCTTGTGAGATATAAGCTAAACTCACAAAAACTAACAATTGTGAGACAAAAAAGGTAATTGTGACTTTTTAATCTCACAATTATGATTTTTTTAATCACAATTCCAACTTTTTTTCTAAATATAAACAATAAGAATCACAAGATGTTAACTCGCTCTTGTTCGATATAGACTAAACTCACAATTCCAAGAAGAAATGTCTGAATTGTGAGATATAAACTTGCAGTTGCAAGACAAAAAATGTAGTGTTTTTTTTTTTTTTTTTTTCATTTCTGACTTTTTTTTTTTAAACCTCAAAAAGTCTAAATTGGGAGATTAAAAGTTGCAGTTACCTTTTTGTTTTTTATTCCGTAAGCAGGCAGTAAAAAATTTAGTAATGCCCGATTTAATGCCAGTACATACACGTTTAAGGAAGCGGGCCGCGTCCATGAACGGGCCGGCGAGGGTTAGCGAGGGGTGCAGTCCTGTCAAGCACGCAAATCTTGTGCTTATAACCTTAGGAGATTCCCCTTCAGCATCCTGGGCCGCCCCTGTCCTCGTCTTCAGATAATCAACATTAAAACATGCCGCTCCATTCATGTGGACGCTTTCCCCCTTAAAAGAAAATTAAATAGATTAGCACAAACGTCAGTAAATCAAACGACACATTACGCTCGCTACATTTGAAGCAGCCAGCGCGCGCATGTCAAAACAATCCAATTAGCTGCGTTTCCGTCCCTGACATATTCTTTTGTTATGTTTTCCATTTTTTCATTTCTCCTCTTCTTCTTTTTTTAAAGCTCACGACGTTTCAGACTAAACTTGCTCTGTGAAATATTTGCTTGCCGATTGCACCACAGCGCTGCGCTGTCACGCGGCATGCAACAATGTTAATTCTACAAGCTGTCCCAAACTCCTACGTTCTTGACACACTTTTGCCAAGTTTTTTGTCTCCGGCTTCCAGGTAGCACATGTCTGAGCTGCCATCTGAATATCCTGACACGCTGTCAGCGAGCGGCGGAAAAAACCTCCCTGAGATGGAGACATTTCAACATTTCTTTGCATGCGGCCAAAAGCTCAGGTCAGTCCTCCTCCTCCTCAGCGTCTCTTGCCTTTTTCATGGTTTCATCATCAACTCCTCGTGATTGAGAAGCCACACGGCCCCCTCTCGCGCTGCGGCCGTCGTTAATGTCACTCTGTGTCAGGGTGACTAAGCCGCGCAAACCGTGGTGACCCGTTTGGTCTGAGCAAAGGGTCTGCTAGTCTGTCGGCCACGGGGTCAGCCGTGCCACGGCGATGCGTTTGAGTGACAGCTTGTGTGGGGGGATTGTTAGTGAGATTTTCCTGCATGGAGATGCCCTGTCATGGGCGGCATAGCGCTGCCAGTGTCAGCCGGCCCTGCGGCGCCTTCGTTGGGACACTGGCTGACAGGTGAGCTGTACACTGGCTCCTTGGCCTCCTAATTGCAGCCCCTGGTCCTCCATCCTGTAGAGCGATAGGGTGGCGGAGGCCGACTCGTGCCCAGCTGCCCTTCCCTGTGCCAGGGATCGTAAGGTGACCGTTGCACCTCCCCGGAGCTAAGTCTGGACGTGCGATGATAATATGACATGAGGACCAGACACAAACATGGCAGGTGAATTTGATGGGCAAACAAGGACTCGGACATGCATGAAAATGTTCATGCATGGTAATGTGCACTTCGCCAGCTTTCTGTTGGCTTGCATATATTTGGCACGTATTTGCCACATATTTTATGAGTATGAGGCTGAATGTGTATCTGTACACAATGCATGAGTTAGTACACTCAACTTATGCGTTGCATTTAATTTGCATGCATAGAACAATTGCATTTGCAAAATGCATGAAAATGTGTTCTTCTGCGTCTCTCTGTTGGCTTGCATGCACGTATATATACTGACACTAATTTGCTATACGAGTATGAGGCTGAAAGGAATGTTTAATATACAGTTGTACACAATGCTAGAGTTTAGCACACTTAACTTATACAAAGTGCATTTGCAAAAACAATGCCTGTGCATGCATGAAAATGTGTACTTCGGCAGCTTTCTGTTGGCATGCATGCATATATACTGACACCAGTTTGCCTTATGAGTATGAGGCTAAAAGGAATGCATCTGCACACAGTGCATGAGTTTAGTACACTCGACTTAAGCAAAGCATTTCATTTGCATGCATGGAACACGTGCATTTGCCAAAATGATGCATGTGCATGCATGAAAATGTGCATTTCGGCAGCTTTTTGTTGGCATGCATGCATGCATATATTTAACACCAATTTGCCTTGTGAGTATGAAGCTAAAAAGAATGTTTAATGTATATCTGTACACAATGCATGAGTTTGGTACACTGTACACTTAATTTGCATGTACACATGCATGTGTGAAAATGTGTGCTTTGGCATCTTTTTGTTGTCATGCATGCATCTATTGTATCTATTGGACACATTTTCCTTATGCATATGAGCAAACTTAAATGTTTATCTGTACACAATGCATGAGTTTAGTACACTATAAAAAATGCATTTATTTCATATGCATTGGACACGTGCATGTACAAACAAATGCTTGTGCATGCTTGGAAATATTGCATACCTTGGAAACTTTCTGTTGGCATGCATGCATTTTTATATACTGACACCAATTTGCTATATAAGGCTGAAAGGAATGTTTAATTTATAATTGTACACAATGCTTGAGTTTAGTACACTCAACTTATACAAAGTGCATTTAATTTCTTAATTAATTCTTAATTCTTTTGGCATGCATGCATAAATTCAACATATTTGCCTTATGAGTATGAGGCTGAATGGAATATAAAAGCAGCAAACTGTTTAATGTGTATCTGTTTAGTTTAGTACACTATAATTATACAAAGTGCACTTAAGTGGAATGTGCATGTATGGAAATGTGCACTTTGGCAGCTTCCTGTTGGCATGCGTGCATGCACATATTCAACCTTATGCATATAATGAAATATAAAATCAAACTGTTTAATGTATATCTGTACACAATGCATGAGTTCAGTACTCTAGGCTTATATAAAGTTAATTTAATTTGCATGCATGGAAAACATGCATGTGCATGGAAGTGTGCATTTGGCAGCTTTCTGTTGCATGCATGCATAAATTTGACACGTTTGCTTTATGAGGCTGAACAGAATATAAAAAGCAGCTGTTTAATGTGCATACACAATGCATGTGTTTAATACACTAGACTTATACAAAGTGAATTCATTCATTCTCAAAGAAGCAGTGATATTGTGTCTGTTTCAGATGTAAAACATGAGACCAGGTAGATTTACGATTTACTGTTCAAGAGACATATTTGTCAAAAGATACTATTAATGAATTCCCCAGTGGGTTTTTGCATGTAAATGAATGTCATATGAATATGTATGTTTCTAGAGAAGCAAAGAAATTACACTTCTTTCATGTGAAGCAGAAGACAATAGAGTGAAAGGAACTTTATTTGTCTTTTCGCGCAAGTAAATTGCTTTTAATTCAAAAAATGACAGTAAGCATATTTCATGTGACAAGCTTTGTATCTGTTAAGATATTTATGGCATTTATAAAACATTTGTCTTTATATTACAAATATACATCATCTAATACAGAACATTCCTGCTGTAAGAGGCTTGGACGTGGAATTTTATACAAGAAGCAGATCAGAAAAATGAAAATGAAAGGCACTGCATTGTAGTTTGTATAAATATTGACTATGATCAGTGGCACACTGACAAACTGCTAAAAACTGTGGGTTTTTAGCATATCTATTATTCTGATGACCATCAAAAATCTATTTACATACCTTAAAGATGATGGCGCTTACATGCAAGGTCTTAAAAATAGTAGGCCTTGCATCTGTGGTTCAGAGAACCATCCATGGAACCTTTCCAGAAGTTTAAAAAAACATTCTGTAGAACATTAAGGTTCCTCAAATAGTTCTATGGAATCACTGCAGAAGCCCCCTTTGGAACCTTTATTTGCTAGTATTCCATTGCGCACATAAGCACTGAGAATGCATCGCCTAATTTACTTAATAACTACAAATACTTCTGAATGTTGTCAAGCTAATTTAGAGGCAAATATCCTGGTGTGTGTGCATGTGTGTTACACAGGGTGCTATTTCCTGGCACTTCTCGGTGGCAGCTGTGCGGGGCTGGTGCTGGATCCTGGGGGCAGAAGCCTGCAGTGATCTCCGCTCTGTTTCTACAGCGGTCTCAGAGCTCTGCAGAGACTCATGGGAGATCACGAAGCCACACGCTCACAGATCTCGTGATGCACAACCACCCAGATCCAAGTTCGCCGTGCATGTAGGCCCATATTCAGCGCACGTTGCTCTGTGACGCGCGCACACGCAGCGCCCGAGAGTTTTAATTAGGCAGCCTGGAAACACACAGCGCTCACATTTACTCATCTCACAAACAGCCACACTCGGTCGCTCAACGAGGGAAATGGCACGTGCGCCACCTCGGAAATTTGAGGCAACACCGGTGTGGCTTTCCTGGGCTGGGGGAACGGACGGGACAGAAGCCGTGCTGCTTGAGGACGTAGCGAGATGCGCTTTTATACACAGCTGGGGTTTGAACATCTCAAACTTCACACACACTCAGATCGATGATAGTGACACCACACTGCCATCCAGCGGCTGCAGGCGGTAACACAAGCTAGTATTGTATGTGATTTGGTGGGTGTTCTTTTAAAATTAGCATATGCTTTGCATACAATAATATGAGGCCTGGTCAAAGCACATTTGCCATCTGATTCACTCTATATGGACCATTTCCACAGTTGGTAACATTGTAAATCTAGCTAGCTTAATATACACTACCAGTCAAAAGTTTTTAACCAAAGATTTTTAGATGTTTTTTAAAGAAGTCTCTTCTGCTTACCAGGCCTGCATTTCTATTTGATTAAAGTACAGCAAAAACAGTACTATTTTGAAATATTTTTACTATTTAAAATAACTGTTTTGTATTTGAATATATTTTAAAATGTAATTTATTCCTGTGATTTCAAAGCTGATTTTTAGCATCATTACTCCAGTTACATGATCCTTTTGAAATCATTCTAATATTCTGATTTGCTGCTCAAAAAAAAATCTATATATATATATATATATATAATTATTATTATTATTATTATTATTATGTTGAAAACAGCGGAGTCAAATTTCAGGGGTTTTTTTTGTTTGTTTCATGAATATAAAGTTCAGAAGAACAGTGTTTATCTGAAATATAAATCTTTTGTAACATTATAAATGTCGTTATCCTCACTTTTCGTAAATTTAAAGCATTCTTGCTAAATAAAAGTTTTAATTCATATGATTTCTTTCCCAAAAGATTTTTTGAATGGTATAGTGTATAATGTTACAAAAGCTTTTTATTTCAGATAAATACTGATCTTTGGATCTTTCTATTCATCAAAGAAACCTGAAAAAAATTACTCAACTGTTTTAAATATTGATGATAATAATAATGTTTCTTGAACAGCAAATCAGCATATTGCAATGATTTCTGAAGGATCATGTGACATTGAAGACTGGAGTAATGATGATTAAATATTAGCTTTGAAATTACAGGAATAAGTTACATTTTAAAATATACTCAAATAGAAAGCAGTTATTTTAAATAGTAAAAATACTTTAAAATGTTACTGTTTTGCTGAACTTCGGATCAAATAACTGCAGGCTTGGTGAGCAAAAGAGACTTATTAAAAAAAAAAAAAAACTTCTACAAAAAAAATCTCACTGTTCAAAAACGTCTGACTGGTAGCGTGCATCCTATTTTTTTTAACTTATACTTTGGCGGTAAATAAATAAGGGTAACAACATGCATTAAACAGTCTTGTACAACTTACAAATGGCCGCGTCCGGGCTTACGTTAATATAAGGTGGATAGAAGTTTACTAGTAACATGCTAGTAACATAAAGCACAATAACAGAGAATGACCCACTTATTTAAATAATCTTATGTATTTAGATCAAACAACATTTTGATTAAAGGAACTTTCTGTTTATGAGGAGGAATGGTGTGAATTATAGTATTGCACAGCTTCATTAAAAACAACCATTCAATGAGTTTAAAGGAGTAGTTCACTTCCAGAACAAAAATTTACAGATAATATACTCACCCCCTTGTCATCCAAAATGTTCATGTCTTTCTTTCTTCAGTCGTAAAGAAATTATTTTTTGAGAAAAACATTTCAAGATTTCTTTCCATGTAATAGACTTCTATGGTGCCCCAAATTTGAACTTCCGAAATGCAGTTTAAATGCAGTTTCAAAGGGCTCTAAATAGGGATGCAACAATACAGTTAGTCCACGGTTCAATACGTACCTCGGTTTTTAACCACGGTTTTCAGTTCGGTTCGTTTCTGATATCTTGCCACTTTAGTGTGTGTGTTTTTTTTTCAACAAATTAACAAAATACTCCTGTAAACCTCCTGTACTCCTGTGGTTTAATATATGTCTGCTTAATTTTTCTTTTGAGAGAGGTATTATTTTTTTTATTTTTACACGAAATAGCATGGGTTTCATTTATACTGGACGCCAGAGGGCGCCCTCGTGCAGAAAATCCACATATGTGTCAAAGAAGTATCACTGATGACATTCTGTTCCAGCTTCTCTAATATGGTTAAAGGCATCGCTTTTGCTGTAACTGAATAAAAACAAGACATAATGGTAAACGTTTTGAATGATGAAATGTAAGGACAATAAACACTCGTCTGCAATAATATATGGTTTTTCTGTGTTCTTCAAGCCATCTCATGTATTTTCATAAGCCACTGCTAATCGACATACATAGAATATGAATATAGAATTTATTGCCTCAGTCTGTGATAAGAATTCACATCAGATCATATATGGATGTTATTTCAAACACTCAAGCACACTTCACAAGCGCATATTAAACCGTGGATGTCATATCGAACGGTTCGATATTATATTGAGAATTGTGACATCCCTAGCTCTAAACGATCCCAGCCAAGGAAAAAGGGTCTTATCTAGTGAAATGATTGTTTTTGTTTTTGTTTTTTTTTATGACTTTTTAACCTCAAACGCTTGTCTCGTCTAGCTGTGTCAACTGTTTTTTCCGGTCTTTACAGTTAGTGTATGTCTAAAAACTTCCATCTCATTTTCTCCGCAGATTTCAAAATCATCTTACATCGCTGCAGAAGTACCAACCCAAAGTTTACAAAGTGAAAATGCAAAGAAGATCAAACACCCTTTACAAAAAAAAGGTAAAAACAGAGATGTACACTGTTAGACATTTCAAAGAGTTTTTACTGTTGCCAGTAAGTTACTGTAATTGATTTACAGGTGCAAACTGTACAGTTTTACAGTAAAATACTATCAAAAAAAGTCAGATTACTACTGTAATTCATTCGTTTTAATACAGATTTCAGTAGATTTTATAATTTTTTATATTGAATTAATATACATTTAATTTATTTTTACACTACTGGCATTTAATTAAAACACAATACGCAATAATTACAAAATATCAAATTCTTTATTTAAAACAATTTATGTATAACACTTAAAAATAAAGTAGTCCACTGCTGGAACAGTGCATCTTCACCGTTTCTTCTGTCTTAGGATGTTTTGCAGTACATTATGTTGTATCCTCTGGATTTGTCCTCACAAAGAATCTATAGGCAACAGAAACATAATGGAGAAAAAGACATGCAGCCAAAGAATACATAGCCGTCTGAAAAACCCAGTTGCTGCTTCAAAACGTAGCCACCACCTTTGCACATCATCCACTTTGTTAGTGACAGGAATGTCTTCTCTGAAAAACAAGAAGTAGAAATGGCACACTTTTAAAAGGAAAACCCCACATAGAATACACAAACATCTCAAAACCATAGTTGTTCTCTTACCATGAACTATCAGTCTATAGTATAGTAAAGTTTGTAACCGCTGTGTTGACGGGTAAATATTACTAGGTTAAACTGGTGTGCCAAAATTTCACAAACAGTCAGACAAACGTACATATATTTTTACCTTACTTGCTGGTCTTAATCTCTCGTAAGTTGCATCGACACACAGCGTAGATGTTCTCTGGAACTCTTCTGCTCTCGCGGGTTCATCCCCGGACAAACGCCGCGGCGCTGCCCCGCTGTTTCACCGTCTTCCTCGGACACGAGTGGCAAAAGACAATAGAGAACCCATTATATACTGTCTACAGTGGATGCGGACAGTAAAGTGATGCCCCGGTATATTTCTGACTTACAGATGTACTTCAAGCGCTTGTGCTGTGTCTGAAATGGAGGACAAACGGATGTTAGTATAATAAATTAGGAAAACAAAACAACCTCAATAGAACGCCGCCAATGAGACCGTTACAGCAAATACAGTAGTATACAGCAATTTTAAAAAATACAGTAAGTCTCAATATGTGGGGTCTGACATCACAGAAAATTCCCATGATGCAATGGTTATTACAGTTATTTACTGCAAAGGGAATGTGTAGTATTATACTGGCTGATATACAGTTAGTAACTGTAGAAATTACAGAAATATCTAACAGTGTAGGACGATTTTGAAGTTGGAGGAGAAAATGAGACGAAAGTTTTTAGACGTACCCTAACTGTCATGACCAGAAAAAATACAGTTAACACAGAGTTAGACAAGACAAGCGTTTGAGGTTAAAAAAGTATATAAATTGTATTTTTTTTTTTTTTTTTTTTTTAGAAAATAACCGATCGTTTCGCTAGATAAGACCCTGTTTCCTCGGCTGGGATTGTTTAGAGCCCTTTGAAGCTGCATTTAAACTGCATTTTGGAAGTTCAAACTCCCGGGCACCATAGAAGTCCACTATATGGAAAATCTTGAAATGCTTTCCTCAAAAAACATAATTTCTTTACAACTTAAGAAAGACATGAACATTTTGGATAACAAGGGGTGAGTACATTATTTGTACATTTTTGTTGTGAAAGTGAACTAATCCTTTAAGTCCTTTTTTATTTTATTTTGGAGAATATAAAAGCAGCATTTGTCCATGTAAATCTATGGGTGGCTGTTATGTGGTTGCTAGGATGTTTTGAGTAGTTGTTAGGTTGTTTCTTATTGGTCTAAATGCCTGTTCACACCAAGAACATTAGCTCTAATAACAGGCCTAACTTTAATGATATTAGCGTTGACACCAATGCATGATAATGCTCTGTTTATTTTAAGTGGACGCCACAGTTTTGTTGTCTACCGGTTTAAATTCTCTTCATTCTGATTGGCTGTCAATGCTTTGATAGTTCATTAGTTGGAAAATGTTCTGAAAGTAATTCCAATGATATTGTTGTTCTGTGTCGTTATTATAGTTGTAGTCTTGACTTGCCTTTTCTCACTGAATTAGAATGATAATTAAATCTTTATTTTAATCGTTATCAGTATCGTCCCTCCTTCAGTGGGATTTTTTTCATCCACTTGGTGTAAACCCAGTCACTTAGAAAAGTAATAGCACAACTTTCCTCAACAGTTTGACGTGTAAAATCTGAGCACAAATTATGCAGTGTATGTTATGCATTGCACTTAGTGATGCTTCCCTTGCAAGCAGCACTAATTAAAATGAAACCAACATAAATTGGACATAATTGACCTCGAGTCAGAGTAAATAAACTGTTTTGCTTTAAATATCGTCTGGGAAGTGTCTAAACAGTGTCGTAACCGTTGGTCCGCTCCGACTGTGGGAGTTTGTGGCCGTCAAAGTAATGGAGGATCGTGAGATTGACAGATTGCTCCCGTGGTGGGCGTATACGGCTGTGAGTATGATGCACAGATGAGAGAGAGGAAGACGAGAGCAGGAGGCAGGGAAGAAGCCATAGTGATTTTCGATAGGTCTCTCATCCTGATCTTCGCATGGCCTGTGGCCTCTCTGGCCTCAAAACTAATCAATCAGCCCAACCTACCGCCTGCAGTACACTAATATTGAGCAGTGTGTGTTTGTTTATGTGTGTTGAGTAGTTAATGAAACCCATTGATACATTTCTGTGCATGTTAGAGTATGTGTTTAAGCACTTGTGCTTATGAATCTTTGCAATAGCTGCCAAAAGCATGTCTTAGTTTTGAAGGAGTTTGTTGTAAATGTCAATTTTTAAAATAATTTTTTGCTTCAAATGCCCTCAAATTTCATTTGCAATCATTTAGTTTAAACACTAAATTTACTAAAACTGAAAATAACTAAAGGTACATTCAAGTCATGTTGGAAGATTGTATTTATGAGTTAAATGCACATGAATGCCACCACAAAGTCATAATTGAGTCAGAAACACTAGTTAAAAAGTTTTTGGACAGTAATTTTTTTAATTGTCTCTTCTGCTCACCAAGCCTGCATTTATTTGATCCAAAATACAGCTAAAGTAAATATTATTGTGAAATATTTTGTATAATATTGTGAAGAAATTATAGAAATCAATACGTTTATTTAACAAGGATGCTTTAAATTGATCAAAAGACATGATAAAGACATTTTATAATGTTACAAAAGATTTCTATTTCAGATAAATTATGTTCTTCTGAACTTTCTGTTAATCAAAGAAACCTGAAAAATTCTACTCAGCTGTTGTCAACGTAATAATGTTTTTTTTTTTTTGAATGATTTCTGTAGGATCATGTGACTGGAGTAATGATGCTAAAATATCAGCTTTGAAATCACAGGAATAAATTACATTTTAAAAAATATTAAAATAGAAAGCAGTTATATTAAATAGTAAAAATATTTCACAATTTTACTGTTTTTGCTGTACTTTGGATCAAATAAATGCAGGCTTGGTGAGCAGAAGAGACTTCTTTAAAAACATTAAAAATCTTACCGTCCAAAAACTTTTGACTGGTAGTGTAGGTTTTCTTGAAGTCCTGAGTTTTCAAGTTTCAGGGTGTGTCAGTAAGAAAATAAGGTACATGCAATAGATGCAGTGATTGTATTCATGGTAAATTTGTTAAAAAATTATTTTTTTATTTACAGTAAAACTAACAATTTCAACCTAATTTAAGTTCAGTTGCTGCTTTAAATTTGTAAGTATAATCAAATTGGCTGTACAAATAATTTCATCTGAAATTATAAAAAAACTGATTTTAAAAATCGAATCTTGTATAACCTTAAAAAAAAAATTGACAAGTTAAAGTAGTAGAAAAACATGTTGATGACTTATTGATTATATATTTTTTTCACACTGTACAGTTGCATGTACAAAATATTTAATGATTCAATTTGCAACATGTTTTTAAAAAAGTAAAAACACATGATGGACATTATTTATCAATATTAAAAATTAATGAATCTAAAATAATATTAAAATAGCTAAAACCATCTGAAATTAATCAAAATACAGATGTACTACACTAAAAAAAAATAGGTTTCGCTCAAAAATTGCTCGTAATTTTGACAAATAATAGCAAAGAAACAGCAAGCATCACACTGAATTAAACATGAAATTTTGAAGTGAAAAAAATGAGCTAATATTTTTTTGTAAAACGTACTCCAATAATCTCTTTTATTTAACTGTAAATACTAGGGATGTAATGATATCAAAATCTCACAATATGATAATGTTTCAATAAGTCCACGATACGATATTTATTGCTGTATATGTAAAATTTTTAAAAAGACAAATGAAAATTTTGTATATTTTAAAGTTAAATTCCTCTATTTAATTTACTTTGAGAGTTTAAAATTAAGAGCTCCGACCCATGTTATTAACCAAGAAAACTTAAGTCAGAAAAAAGTGTCTTGGACCTGAACTTTAAAGGGTACTCAGCCCTCTTTTTATTTGTGATATACTGTCTCAGTCTAAATTGCATTCACACTGGTGTTTTAGGAAGCCAAACAAATTAGAATATGATAATAATAACAACAACAATGACAGTATTAGCCATATATTGTAAAACAATTGCACTGTAAAAGAAATGAAAATGAGTATTGCATACGTATATTATTTTTACACTACTATATTATTATTACTACTATATTATTTTTAGATTTACACTACAGTAGGTAAATTTGGACTGCAGTTAACGTTATTTAAACCATTATCTGTCAGCAATTCATACTGCACTTTTAAGCTTTTATTTTGATGGAAACAGCAGTAGAGCTTTTATTTTGAGGAAAACCTAATCTACAATCTACAAATCTAGTGAAATGCTGTAATCATCTGCCGCTGGTGGCCGTTGCGTTCCCAACCGTGCTCTAATCTCACAGCACATGCAATAAATGAGTTCACTGCATTCATTCAATGTGAACGGAGCCGTTCTGAGGTGCAGAAAACACCGGATCACAAGCTGATGGCCTAAACGAAATGCTCGCTTTGATTTGAAACGCACAGCGAAAACAGACTTGATGAAGGGATTAAGCCAATATTGTGCTTTCGGGTTTAGTTCGATTTGAAATGCAATGCACAAAAGATATGGATTAATGTTATGATGCTTTTATGCTCTTTCTTAGACCTTAACACCATCTGTCTTCATTGAGTTTCACTGCATTAAAGAAGAGCAATGTGAACATCCTGCTAAACTTCAACACGAGGGTGAGTAAATTACACATTTTATCAGAGATGGCAAAAGTACACACATCCTTCACTCAAGTAAAAGTACAGATACTCATGTTTAAAAATACTCTGGTAAAAGTAGTACTGACTACACTTTTTTACTTAAGTTATAGTAATGAAGTATGGGCTTAGACATGTTCTTAAGTAAAAAGTACCCATTACTACTACCTGTAGTAGTACTTTTCTACCTACTACCACATTAATACAAAATAACTTGCATTTAAAATTTGTTAGCTAATAAATGTATCAAGGCTAGGAGCTCTTAGCAGCCTGTTTACAGATGAAACTGACCTGCACTCGAAGTCCTGAACAGGTCAGTAGTTTTGCCTTTATGATTGACCTGTGCACTTCCACTCCATTCTCGAGTCACTTCCGTTGATTACTCTATTAGAAGCCGTTTTGGCGGAGACGCGGAGCGCACGCGATTTATTAGAGATTTGTTATCGAATGGTGATCCACCAAATGCTGAAAAAAATAAAGTAATGAGCCTGGTTTGAAAATGTAAGAAGTAGAAAGTACAGATATTTGTGTAAAAATGTAAGGAGTAAAAGTAAAAAGTAGTCATAAAAATAAATAGTGAAGTAAAGTACCGATACCAGAAAAATCTACTTAAAGGGGTCATCGGATGCTAAGCTCACTTTTACATGTTGTTTGAACATTAATGTGTGTTGGCAGTGTATGTACAAATCTACCCTATAATGATAAAAATCCATGCAGTGGTTTTTAATTAATCTGTAAAAATAATATCCCCTTTTTCAAATCGAGCCGTTCTCAGATGCCTGTTGTTGTGCCGTCACACCGACAGAGGCCGCTCCCACAATAGTTGATTGACATGAGCATTTTACCTTAGATCAGCTGTCACAGTCCGCCCTCTTTGTTTTGATGCCGGAGCAGGGATGTAAGTTAGACAAGAATATCTCCGATTGAGCAATTGAGGTGTTGTGTTGCTGGATGTAATAATGAACATAGTGGTCATCATTTACTCCTGACATCTGAGCTGCTGAAGATGCAGTAGATTACATTTGTTTGTGAAGGGAATGTGCCTCCCGATCTACATATATCCGTCTATGTTCGCGCGAATCATTCATGATCCAGCTTCACTTACAGCAGAAGTGAATATAAGGGTTTTTCATGAATCTGTGTGATCGCTTTTCCTAATAAAGTGCTAGTTAGCAAGTTTAGCGGCTAAATGCGGCTAATGCACACAGGTTCGTCAATCCACAGAGAGAAGAGAGGGGCGTCGCAAGCAGAGCTCATTTGCATTTAAAGCAGCCTCGACCAGAATGAGATGATTTTTGCAGAGCTGACTTTGGCAAGGTAAAAAGGGTGTTGTTTTACACAACCATTGAGAATTTTTAACTAAAGTATATTATAGACTTTTCATTAAGACCCTAAAGAATTATATCAACTTGTGGAAAATGGGCATCCGATGACCCCTTTAAGTACAGTAACAAAGTATTAGTACTTTGTTACTTCCCATCTCTGCATTTTATAACTAAAGTTCTGTCAGTAGCCTGTGTGTGACGTGCACTACATGATCTGTTATTGGCCGTTGTCAGTATTGTCTGGTTTGACGATGTGTTCTCCTGCACAGCATATGTTTTCAGACTCGATGAGGAGCCCATGGGAGCGGAGCTGGTGACTGCTAGCTCAGATGTATTGTGCGGGGCTGCTGGGGGTCTGAGCGGCTGGTCATCTGTTGTGTGGCGGTGGAGATTATGCAGCTTTATCATTAGAACAGATCCAGGAACAGCTAATCCTTGTACCAACCTCCTTTACACCTAATTAGCCTCATTAACAGCCTCACCTGAACTCAGCATGCAGCACGGCCACCTGGGAGACACCGGCAGGTAAAAATACCTCACACGGGTACCGCCCTCCTCTATTATTACACCAGCTGCACTGTCACACACATCAGCTCACCTTTCCCTCTGCACGCATGGGTGGCACAGTCTGCGCAAACACCCAAAACACAGAGACGCATGTGTGCACATTTAACACAGAGAGAGGGGCACAAGCAGCTCTGACAATAAATGACTTAATATTGCCATGATTTTTTTTTTTTGTTTGTTTGTTTTTTTGATTCGTACCATGGTAAGACTGTACCATGCGTTGTTAATGTTAATTAAAACTGTTAAAATCGTTTTTGGTAATTGGTAAAATAAAATAAAATAAAATAAAAATGATGAAATTAAAGATAACATCAAATTATTATACAAAGAATTGAACAAAAATGTGAAATGTCGCCTAGAATTCTATAAGTACCAAAATTACTAAAACTTTAAAGCTAAATAAAATATTTGTAAAAATAATAATAAAAAATGACAAAAGCACATTTTTAATTATATGAAATTACTAAACTTCAATTAAAATGAAATCTGATATAAAAGTAAGTAACCATACTGTCACGCAGTAGTGTTATTGTTAACTAAAAATACAAATGGAAATATTAAAATTATGTTTTGGTAATTGAAATAAGCTTAAATAAATTAAACTATAAATAGTATATTAAGTGAAAAAACTTAAAATAAATTAATTGTTATCTTGGCAACCAGTTGAAATAAGTTTAAGTCATAGAAAATGATTAGAACTAAATTGTTACTATTAAAGCTACTTAAAAACAATAAATAAATAAATAACAAAAACTCCAAGTATTACTTTGGGGGAAAATTTTAAAAATAAATAAATAAATAAAATGTGTGTATATATAAATTATTAAAATTTGTTTTTGGTAATTGAAATTAAGTTTAAATAAAATGTATTATATGGAACATTAAAATAAAAGTATAATTTATACAAATTTATATTTATGTTTATATTATATTTAAAATTATAATTATTGCTTTGGCAACCAACTGAATTGAATTTGAGTTCTAGAAGTACTAAAATTACTAAAACTAAAGCTGAATTAAATAAAAAAATAAATTGTTACTATTAAAGCTACATAAAACAATAAATAAATAAATAAATAACAAAAGCACTAAGTATTACTTTGGGGAAAAATGTAAAA
>VONZ01001629.1:0-115583 GCA_012976165.1 Labeo catla | reverse complement strand
AATCTGACCAATACTATCTATCTATTTATCTGACAGACTACATTCAAACTTTAATACTTCTAAATATATCAGACTGAAAACCATCCAAACTTAAAACTTCTTAAACTATTTAAACTTTTCAAACTTCTTAACTTTTCAAACTTTTCAAACTTTTTAAACTTTTCAAACTTTTCAGACTTTTTAAACTTTTCAAACTTTCTGGTCCGGCTTTCTCAAGCCAACTTAAAGTTTGTCTTGACAAACTTTTTTATCTAGTTTAACTTTACTATTGCTTCTATATTGATTCTACAGATTAATTTACATTGGTAAAAGTGACTTATTTGTTGACTGAGGGTCTAGACTTGGATTGTAACTAGTCTCCTCAAATACTCATCTCTTGCTTTGTTCATTCATATATTAGAAGTTTCCATGATTTTGCTGGTTTATTAGTGAATGTATGGCATTTGTTCATGATGCATCATAGATTTGATTCATTGTCTTTTCTCTTTCTGTCTTCAGTCTGTGTGATTGCAGTATTACAGAGAAACAGTGTCTCATCCTGACTTCAGCTCTGAAATCAAACCCATCACACCTGAGAGAACTGAACCTGAGCAGGAATAAACTAGGAGACTCTGGAGTGAAAAACCTCAGTGTTTTACTGATGAACACACAATTCAAGCTGGAGAAACTAGAGTTAGTATCATTATACTGTACAGCAGAGACAGTGAGATTAAAGTTCACTGTTTAGTTTAAGACCACTGGGCTTTTGTCACATCATTTCCAGTGCTGCACTTTCTGGTATTTCTCCATCTGAAAAAAGATTCAGGAATACAATGTTTTTATGTGTATCTGTAAAAGCAGCATGAAACTTGTTGAAATTTGACATCTTTGCTGTGAAATAAATCAGAAGTGACACTGTCTAACAAATGACAGTAGATGTTCTGACAGTTAGATTTATACTGGACTAATAGTATGTTCCCCTTCAGGAACTCGAGCTGCCTCTACAAATGCTTTGGGGACGCTCTCAGCGTAAGCGTGCTCTGAATCACATGTGTAATCATTCCAATAGAGAGGCGAGACGTCATAGGTGGGTGACGTCACGGACCAGGAAGCTTTAAAGCACGTGCGCCGGAACGGCATTCAGCTTCATTCATTCAGCAAAGCACTCTGTGTTGTGTGTGTCACTCTGTTTTTGTGCTAGTTTGCACAGATTTTATTTGAGAGTTTCACTATGTCCTACAAGCATTCTTACAAATAAAAGCAGCAACATTTTAGACTGTGTGTCCCTCTCTGCCAACACTATTTCGGGTGGGGATACACACAGTCTATTTGTTGTCTGTTTGGGAGTGAAGCATGGGAGACGGTTCTCGAGACGTGGCCGAGGCTTCGTCTGTACGCTTTTCGCCCGATCGCTCTGCTCCCGGGAGTTCTGGAAAGAGTGCGCCGGGATGGGGTCCGTCTTCTTTTAGTAGCCCCGTACTGCCCGGCCCGAGCTTGGTTCTCGGACCTGATTTCCCTTCTCGACGGCTCTCCATGGGAGATTCCCGTCTGGAGGGATCTCCTCTCTCAGGCGGGAGGCACCATTCTCCACCCTCACCTGGAGTTGTGGAAGTTATGGGTGTGGCCCTTGAGGGGGCACACCTCGTAGCTTCCGGTCTCTCAACCGAGGTTGTTGAGACCATCCTCCAATCCAGAGCTCCCTCCACGAGGAAACTGTACGCCCTGAGTGGAAACTTTTCACTTCATGGTGCGGACACCACCAGCAGGACCCAGTTAACTGCCCAAGTGGTACAGTGCTGGAGTTTCTGCAGGATCGGTTCTCTGCAGGGTTAGCCCACTCCATCCTAAAGGTCTACGTGGCGGCTATTTCGGCCTACCACACCATTCTGGGTGGCTCCTCAGTGGGTAGGAACTCTCTGGTTACAGGTTTCCTCCACAGTGCGCTGAGGCTGAGGCCTCTGACCAGGTGTAGTTTTGCTGTGTGGTGATTTGGTTGCTATTCCATTACTTTGAGTCCACTACCCCCCCACCCCCCACCCCCCTCTATTTGGGGGTCAAGGCTCACTCCTCTCGAAGTATGGTCTTCTCGTTAGGAGTACCCTCTCTGACATTTCAACACTGCGGGTTGTTCCATGCCACTCACTTTCTCATTTATGCCACTCTGGGCTCCTTTTTTCTCTCGTCCTAGCTGTGCTCAGTGATACACACTAGGCAGGGACTTGGAATCATTATACTGTACAGCAGAGACAGTGAGATTAAAGTTCACTGTTTAGTTTAAGACCACTGGTCTTTTGTCACATCATTTCCAGTGCTGCACTTTCTGGTATTTCTCCATCTGAAAAAAGATTCAGGAATACAATGTTTTTATGTGTATCTGTAAAAGCAGCATTAAACTTGTTGAAATTTGACATCTTTGCTGTGAAATAAATCAGAAGTGACACCAAAAAACTGTCTAACAAATGACAGTAGATGTTCTGACACTAGGCAGGGACTTGGAACTATGGGGGCATGGGCATATCGTTCCCCAAAGCATTTGTAGATGCAGCTCGAGTTCCTGAAAGGGAACGTCTCAGGTTACACATGTGATTCAGAGCACGCTTATGCTGAGAGCGTCCCCAAAGCGTTTGTAGATGCAGCGTCTCGTTCCCTTCGGGGAACCGGGGTTACAGTCATAACCTGAGACGTTTCACTATATTTTACAATTTTTTTTTTTTTTTTGACTGAGGTTCCACACTTGGATTGTAACTAGTCTCCTCAAATACACCTCTCTTGGTTTGTTCATTCATATATTAGGAGTTTACATGATTTTGCTGGTTTATTAGTGAAAGTATGGCATTTGTTCATGATGCATCATAGATCTGATTCATTGTCTTTTCTCTTTCTGTCTTCAGTCTGTGTAGATGCAGAATTACAGAGGAACAGTGTCTCATCCTGACTTCAGCTCTGAAATCAAACCCATCACACCTGAGAGAACTGAACCTGAGCTGGAATCAAATAAAAAACACAGGAGTGAATCACTTATGTGACGTACTGAAGGATTCACACTGTAAACTGGAGAGATTGAGGTCAGTAATATTCACATACAAGAATCAAAATGATTAAAATCACTTCAACAGTTTAAACCAAAACACTTTATAGTATCTAACGATGTCTACAGACAGCTTCTTAAACGATCTTATCCAGTAAGTAAAACTGTTAAAGTGTGGAATAAAGAGTCTTTAACATGTTTTACACTAAACAATACTTTTGGATTGAATTATTTTTAGAGTTTACCACAAAAAAATGCAGTTTTATAAGAGAAGTCCCTGACTTTTTGCGACAGGTGGGATTCAGCTTACAACACTTCTCATTCATTCCTATGGTATCCGTAAACGGCGAGTGAGTGTCACACAATTCTGACTGAAATTAAGTGATGTCAGTGCTGTAATGTGATTGGTTATTAAGGGACATGTGATCCAAGTTAGCTTTACACTTTGTCCAATAGTAACTAATACAGACCCTCCCATCTCCCTTGTATAACACATCTTTAAATCGTACAATAAGAAATTAATCTGATATTAGAGAAGAAATCCTAATTTCTGTTGTTAGTAGAGCCTTCTCTGACAAAGAAATCTCAGATTAGCAGCCCATATAAATGGTACCAGAATAAATTAATCTAAATTTGGGTGAAGAAATCCCCACTTTTAGCTTTAACCCCCTGGGGTTGAAAAACGCGCCGGCGCGGTTTGTGGCCGTTTTTCTGATAACGGCAAAAAGAACTTAAATTACTGTCATTTTTGATTGTACTTTCGGTTTGCTATTATAATCACCCACGTGGAGGCGCAAGCGGTGTACCGCCCACATCAATGTAAACAAAGCGGGAGACTTCACTTCATTGTTCTTCTCGGCTACTTGCATCTTGTTACTGGAAGAAGACGCGCTGTGAGGAGAAAGATTTATATTTCCCTCAGAGGAAGAGCGCGATGCGACGCACGGCGAGATTCACTGGAAGAGTAAGTCTTTCTTTTATTAGCCTACTTACGTTAGTTGTTGTGTTACTGTGATATAACTTGTACACATTATAGTAGTTAGATTTTTTCCCAAACTATAATTCCTGACTACATGTGTAATCAAGTGAAACGTTATTAAGTATGTTTAATGTCATTGCGTCAAAATGTTTTTGCGCCAGGCTGTTTTTAATGTTTTATAAAATAAAAATAACGTGATATAAATGTCATAAACTGTAACACTGAATGATAGAGTCTAAGATTGTTTAGGCAAAACTACTGTCATATACTCTGTTCATGAATAGATGTCTATAACGTGCTTAACAATAGTAAATTAGTAAATTAGTAAACTGTTCCCAGACATAAAATGGTTTTGTGTTGTATAATACATACAAAGCATGCTTGTGTTTATGACTATAAAATCATATTTATTGTATAACAATAGGATATAAAAGTAATATTAGTTTATTTTTAATACTCTGTTTGTGAGTAGGTGTTTAACGTGCTAAACAATAATAATTAGTTTCTCAGATATAAATTGTCAAGTTTTTATGATAGTATAAAGCATGTGTGAGTGTTACAACCTCTCATTAAGATGGCTCGAAAAGAGAGATTAGGTAACATAAAAGGAATGAGGAAACGATGTCACTGTTCAAATCTATTTATTCAGTCACTCAACGAATAACGACATTAACGAATTTAGCAACCAAATAACAATTAACATAATGGACAACAACTAACAAGGGAAAAAAAACAATAAGAACACAAAATAAACAAAGGAAAAGGACAAAGTTTGCTGGCTGGCCCACAAGAATCAGTCTCCCTTTTCTCCTCCTCGTTGGTGTCTTTTTATTACTATCTGGTAATCAGCCTCGCAACAACAAACAGGTGCGTCCACCTAAAAGAAAAAGAGAGAGAGAGAGAGAGAGAGAGAGAGAGAGAGAGAACACGCTCATAGAGATAGCGTAACGCCAAGAAAACAAGGGAGGGACGACAAAAAGTAAACAAGATCCTGCTCAAGCCGCCGACCGTAACAGTGAGTCTATGACTACAAAATCATACTATATGTATATATTACAGATGCTCCTGATATTAAGATGATCTGATCCAGTGATCTGATACCTGCACCACAGATGAATGCTACATGAATGCCACATGAAGACTGCCACCTGAACTACTGATGATGAGTTTTGTTCGTTTACAGAAAACAATATATTGATTTAAAAAGCTTGAAAAGGCCACCAGACAAGATGTAGAAGGTGAACTGTTTCACACAAAGTCACTGTTAGAAACCGCATACATGAAACTTAATGAGAGAGACACTAGAGCTAAGGCTTTAGAAGGCCATCTGCATGCAGCCAGAGCTGAAGTCCAAACCTTGACTCAGCAATTCTGCAACATTAAAAAGGAGCTGAAAGAGAGAACTGAAACAGTCTTACAGACTGTACATGGACTCAAGTAAAAGACACCCTGCTGCATGTCACACAGCCAGCAGTGCAAACCCCTGTGCCCCTGTTCACAGATACAAAGGGGGGAGCCAAAACCTTCTGCCTGACACTTCACAAGTCAGTTTCCAGAAAACCTCTGCAGCCGCAGAAGGAACAGAATTAATTCAGACGAACTCTGAAGTGACACCAAAAGAACTCAATCGAATGGCCAGAAACATCCCTGCATTCACACCAGAACTTGCAGGAGACCATGATGTCCACACCTACCTGAGAGACATTGGCTTTTTCCTTCAGTCTTGGAAATGTGTGAACTACCAAGATGGACTCTATCTGCTCTGGATCACCTCTAGCCCAGAGATGCGACGCTTCCTGGCTCGACAGCCAGGACACATACAATCGGACTACCAGCAGCTAAGACAAGCCATCATTAAGGAATTCTCGGACCCAGAATCTGAACACAGACTGATCGCTGCCCTGGCCACCAAACAGGGCCGGTATGAAACTCCACGTTTACTACCACAGACTTCAATGAGCTTACTTCGGAGCTCGCAATGAACCCGGGATGGTGGAGGACACCAGCTTCAAGAGCCTCTTCTTCCGAAATCTCCATCCTGTGACCTTTAACAAGCACAAGGCCTCCACCAAAGGTGTTTGTAAGAACCCACTGATTCTGGACTGCACAACCCAGAATTCAAAGCAGGCACCAGAAGGCACCCAGCATTGTCACAATGCCAGGCCCTTCTACAGAAAGACACTAGCCAGCAGAGGACATAACCATCGCCATGGCAACAGACCCAGGTTCCAGACCAACCACTGGGAGGAGCCATGGAAAAGGGCATCCTCAGCCTGCGAACACCACGGTATGTCCAACAGCAGTCAACCACATCCTCCTCCACACCCTTCACACAGGTGCTAAATGGAGGCTGCACAACAACAGCTGGACACACCCACTGTTGAGTTACAGGAGCTGCTGACACTAGCAAAAGAGCTCCTTGAACAAAACTCCACTGAGAAGTACCAGAAAGGACAAACTTTGACTCCTTGTCAAACATAACACAGCATCAGACTCCTCCAGGGGAGGAGCAGCCCGCAAAACCAGCCGACACCCCAGGAGCAGCCAGACAATGTTGGATAGAGCAACGGGCCCACAGGCCCAACAGCCAAACCTCTGCCAACACAACTCAGGCAAGCTTAAAGTCAGTGTTGCCACCAAAGCAAAGCAACACTGCCAACATCAGACTTTTAGTGACGTTCAAGCAGAACAGAGGGCTAACAACCACCTGCTGCCCTCCTGCCATCATCACTAGGTCAGTCTGAAACTCTCTTCACACTACCATCTCCATTACGATTCCCTGTGACCCTCGGAATCACCTGCCCTCTCACAAGTGAGAGTTCAACCAGTTGTTTCAAACAACACCTAAAGCAACCATTTGACCCAGGCCAAATCACCTCAGGACGACAGGTGACACTGCCACGACACCTGCTGCACAAGCTCAAGGACCTGCACCTTGCTACTGCCTACACCATCACAGCACACCACCTGACAGCACCCCAACCACTCCTAGTGGCACCAACAGCCAGAGAGCCACCGCTCTCTCCCAGCCATGAGTGACAGGTGCGTGTCTGATTGTTCTGCACCTCGGACATCGCTCGCTGTTGTCTGTTGGACAGACAACAACGTTCGAAAGGGGGGAAGATATGTAGCATCTGGACCAATCAGACATACATTAATTGTTACATTTAACAAATAGTCTTTAAACCCAACAAGCCAGCTATATGCTGGAGCTCTGGAGACAACCCCCCAAAGCAACTAACACCCCAAAAGGGCTCAGTTGCCAGGACAACGATCTGATAAGAGGTTTTATTGCCCAAGGAATGCACATTTGCCCATGCTACATTTGCCATAGGAAAGACACAATGCCTATAGAAATAGACTCTTTCCTATTCATTCACAGACAAACCTTTCTTTGACCTTCCTATCACACATAGCCCAGGTCATTGTGTACAGTATTACTGCATTGTATTTTAATTTTGTCTGTTGTATTTGTATTTGTCTTTCTACTGTTTATGCATGTGTTATGATAGATGACTAGCCATATAACCCACATATGCCATGTTTGGTCTCTTTGAATTTGTATTTTGATCATCTAAATGATGGTGTATATTATATGTTGATACCTTTGCAACATGTTAGTGTTTTAAGAAACCTTAGTAGTTTTTGCATCAACACCCAATCGAATTACATATGCAAAATACCATGCTCACAGACAAAGAGTCGTAAACTTTCCCTCCAAAGGTGAAAGTTACCATTGGTTCATGGACCTCCTGGAGGCACAGCCTCCAGAGAGCTTAAAGGCATCAAACGATTGATCGCCCCTCTCTCTTCACACTCTTCACTCTCTCTTCACTGTCTTCTTCGTCTGCAACGTCTTCCAATTGCTGCCCGTGTGGAGGAACCCACGGGGAGTCTGAGCCAGCACAGGGCTTGCCCTGCAGACTCAACAGGCTCCAACATACAGAGCTGTGGCTCTCGTCCACAAAGAGCCAGACATTTCCACTCAACCCTGAAGTTTATCTTCATGACTCGCCTCAGTCAGTCAGTGGTTCTTTTAGAACCTAAGAAGATGAGCTAGAACTCTTCCGGACTTTAAGAAAGTACTTTAAGAAAGTTATTTTCTGTGGCCAAGAAAATATCATTTCTTAGAGCTAATATAAAAATTATACTGAATGTTCGCTGGGGGAACAGATTAGTTGATGGAAAATTAATTCTGCTACAGTTACTACTGGCAGCTGATATAAATAATTGTAATTAATCATAATTAATTGTAATTATATACGTTTCCCTTTGAGCTAATTCGCGGCACCCTATACTAAGAAAATCTTTGAGAAGGGGTAATTAGGAACACAGGTGCATAGGATAAAGCAATCAAACTAAACAAGAACAGGAAAATGACCAATTAAGGAAACTCAGGAACAAAGATGGGGGTAAAACAAGGAAAAACAGGTCCAAAAGTCTGACACTTGAACACTGAGTCTGTTATTTTTAATATGTTATTTTATTTATTTATTTTTTTGTATTTGTTATCCTAAAAATTCATCACGCACAGAAACCTTACACATTGAGTCTGATGCATATTAAAAAAATCACAGAACAATGCAAAATGGAGTCTTTAAGCATGATTTTGTTGTCCTCTTTCTTCTTAAAAAGAGTAAAAGAAATAAAATATTGGTCCATCCAATCCTGAGATTATGTAGAGGTTAAGTAGAGTTCCACCTCCTTATCTAGTGAGGTGAGCTCCCCAACTGTGAGGTGCAGGCCATGCTACACGCTTACTCCACCATGTTGTCGTACTTATAGCCTGATTGAATTATTTATTGGTCCATGTATCATTGAGGAACAAAACACTGTGCTGCTCAGAGATGCAGAGGTTCTGCTGTTTGTTCTACAAAATGGAAATTTGTGTATAAAAAAAGTTATTCAGTAATTTGTTGTTTATTGTACATTTGTGATTGTGCAGACATTTGGAAAAACAGGATTCTTGTTTGTGTGATACATTAACTAGCAGGGATACTCAAATCTGGCTCGTGAGATCCACTTTCCTGCAGAGTTTAGCTCCAACACTAATTAAACACACCTGAGCATGTTAATCAATGTCTTCAGGATCATTAGAAAATCACAGGTAGGTGACTTTCATCAGGGTTGGAGCTAAACTCTGCAGGAAAGTGGATCTTGTGAGCCAGATTTGAGGATCCCGGTCCTATAGCATATATGTTATAAAAACAGAAACTCATTGAATGGATATTTATCATTTTTAACATTTTTATCTTTTTAGTGCATCTTTTTTTTTGTTTGTTTGTTTGTTTGTTTGTTTTCCTTAGTCTAGAACATTTACTTGTCTGACAGTCTGTGTTGTAAGGAAGAATAACATCTTTTTGTAATAGACTTTCAGACTGCAGTATCACTGAAGAAGGTTATAAAGCTCTGGCTTCAGCTCTGAGATCAAACCCTTCACACCTGATAGAGCTGGATCTCACAGGAAATGATCCTGGACAATCAGGAGTGAAGGAGCTCAATGATTTACTACAGGATCCAAACTGTCAACTCAAGACACTGAGGTGAGACGTGATGAAATTATGTAAAATAAAAGATAGGTAGGTGAACTTTTTCTTTTTTTACTTATATAATATGTTGAACAACCTGTCGCTGCAGCAAAGTTAACAAAGAAAAAAAACAACTTAGACTTTTAAGCAACATTTTATCAGAATCATGTTTATTGCCAAGTAAAATCAGAAAACAACAAACAACAGAAAATCAGGAATAAATAAGAATAAAGAACAATATGGTAAACCATGTTAAAGTAGGGCAAGTAAGCTATACAATAAAAGTAAAAGAAAAATAAAATGAAATATGTTGCCCATTCTATAAAAGGTGAATTGAATCCTGCTTCATCTTCTCTTCTGCAGGTTTTTGGGTCCTGCTGCAGATGAAGCCTGTCAGTATGTGACTGGAATTGTGGGTAAAAACCCGTTACACCTGAGAGAACTGAATCTGAGTGAACATGAACTAGGAGACACACAAGTGAATCAGATCGCTGCTCTACTGCAGGATAAACACTGTCAACTCAACACACTGATGTACGTTTTTTCATTGTTACAAAGACACTTTTAAATTTTTGCTGCTGGGTGTTTTTATGTGTCTTGTATAAGAGATTGCTGACTGAAAAACCATATGTGACTTTTATAATGTGATTGTCATCATCATCATCATCATCACCAGTATTTGTCAACTGTCAGTTAAAACATACTGGTAAATATTAAGATTAAAGCTGAATTGTGTTTTCTCTTTATGCAGTCTGAATAACAACTGTATCACAGAAGGAGGTTGTCATGTTCTGGCTGCAGCTCTAAATTCAAACCCTTCAAATCTGACAGAGCTGGATCTGAGTGAGAATAAACTAGGAAACCCAGGAATGAAGATCATCTTGACTCTGTTTGAAAATGTACAGTGTAGACTGGAAAAGCTGAAGTAAGTATTTTAAAAGTGTCCCATTCATTACCCAGACTGTAGTGACCCACCACAGTTTCATGAATTTGAAAATATTTTTACACTTCTCATCAGGACTGCACAATTAATCAAAATAAAGTTGAAAATTGTGATATGACTTAGTGCTGTTATTAAATCACAAAAGACTGCGATATAATTTAATATACAGTCTGCTGTGTCACATGCTTAAAAGCTTAAAAGTGCATTTACATGTGAGCAGATAATGAGTTAGTATTAAAAAATAAATGAACACAAACATGATGTGCTTTCTATCATCTCAACAGGAGCGCTTCACAAAAATGAACCGAAACTCAGCGAATACATACATCACAGACATGATAAATATATCTATAGAAAGCTTTAAATTATTGCTTCACAAAATAAAACAAATTGAAAACAAATCTGTTTCATTATTTAATCTGTAAAGATGCTCTTGTCTCAAAAAAGGAGATAGCAAATCAGGATTATCCCTACTACAAAGATTCAGAAAAGACTAGTTTATTAATAGGTAATTCAAAAATCGCAGTGTGAGTGACGTCACCGCCTGATAAAAACACAGCCCACAGTATAGTCCCGACCCTCATTTTGATTGACGACTTTCCATGCCGACATCGGAAATTCAAATGCAAAAGGAATTGTGATTCCATTTGAGTTTTGGCAGGTTACGTGTGCGACGTGGGAATTGTAACTGCAAATGGACTTCGCTTTTTCATTTGAAATTTGGCAGTCAATGTGTGTTTGCGAAAGTGAAAAAGCAAACGGTAATGCAAAATTTGCAGTTGCATTTGAATTATGTCACTATTTATGCGTCCACATATGGAAAACGCAAATACTATTGAAAAATGTCCGGGATATCCCTCCATAATTCTCTCACTCACTGAGTTTTGCAAGGGGGAGGGCGGGTCCACCACCTTTTTTTAGCCAATCAAACGAGACTCTCGCGGACTCCATTTACTCTTATCTGATTGGTTCAATAAACACATCACACGCCAAAACATTTGTCTTTATTTAGTTCTCACTGCCGCTCGCTTCTGGTGGAATGGTACTTTTAATGTACACACACATTAAAATAAATAAGGAAATAACTTAATTAAAACATGATACTTTGTGTACCATTAGGCTAGACTCTCATTCCAGCCAGCATTTCAACATTGATTCACCGTTGAAACAACATCGGGTACCATGGTTGAATCAACCTTGGATTGTTTTGATTTTGCAAATTGGATCAGCGTTGATATTGTGACGTCATTTTACCTTGAAATTACAACGTTATTTCACAGTTGAAATTACAGCGTTATTTCACTGTTGAAATCGCAACGTTGTTTCACCGTCTTACCTTCAACATGGGTGAATTAAAGTCGTTCTGTAGACGTTGGATTAACGTTGAATTAGGTGTTGATTTTGCAAATTGAATCAACGTTGAAAACGCGTCATTGTTTTACCATCTTACCTTTCAACAATGGTGAATACACAACTGTGTGTTCAATTAGAACCAGTTTGCATTTAGATCAACACTGGACACACCATATGTCAGGCTGTCGTGGTGTGCGAGGAACGAGGAGAACACGAGAAAGTCCAATGCACACACTTTATTAACTAAATCCACATAGGAGCCAGGAACAGACAGGAATGATGGGGAAATCCAAACAAACATAAACGAAATGATCAGCAAGGAAGACAATACAATCACCGACAAGGGCACTGGGGAACAACAAAACTTAAATACACAGAACAAACCAATCACAACAAGACAGGTGCAAATGATTAGACAATGACGTAACTAATGAGAACAGGAAGACCAAATATGGGTAACACAAGGGGAAAACACATAAAAAACAGTCCAAAAGGCATGACATTACCCCCCCACCCCCCCGCCCTCCCATAAGGCCCCGCGACCGCACAAAATACATCGGGTGGGAGGGTGGGCTCCTGGAGGCTCGTGTAGCAGACACAGGAGAGGCATGCCTCTAGGGCGGGTCAGGGAGCTCGGGGGCCCACAGCGGAGCAAACAGTCCAAGTGGCCAAGGCGGGTCTGGGGGTTCAGGGAGCCATGGCCGAGTAAACAGTCCAGGTGGCCATGGCGGGTCGGGGGGTAGCCCCCTCTCACAATTATTTTTGGGGAACTTAGGGCATAGAGAGGGAGCTCGAGCGGCGCCGGCCAGGCTCTGGAGGCGCACAGCTCTGGAAGGGCTCTGGAGAGTTCTGGTGCGGCAGGCTCAGCTCTCTGGGGGGGCTGGAGGGGCGCCGGCTCTGGAGGGCGCGCTGGAGGCCTCCAGGGCAGGCGGGCAACGCGTCAAGGACTGGGACCTGGGGAGAGCAGGGATAGAGGAGGTAGATCGAATAGGGGGAGAAGCAGAGAGTTCATAGATTAACGCTGCCACCATAGGAGGCTTTACAGCCGGAGCTGACACCTCTGGAGGCATTGGTGCGGCTTCTCCAGCGAAAGACTCTTCTGGAGTGGACTTGAGACCTGACGGGACCTCTGGAGCAGACTTGAGATCGGACGGGACCTCTGGAGCAGGCTTGTGATCAGACGAGAGCTCAGGAGCAGACTTGTGAGCAGAGACCCTGTGGCAGCCTTGTGAGTAGAGACCTCTGGCGTAGGCTTGTGATCAGACATGACCTCAGGGGCGGACTTGTGAACAGACATGACCTCGGGAGCTGACTTGTGAACAGACGTGAGCTCTGGAGCAGGTTTGTGAACAGACGTGACCTCAGGAGCACAGTGTGCAGCCCACACACACCAGATGGCAACTGCCATTAAGAGAAGAGCAGCAGCGGGTGGCAGGGTCTCTTTACTGGCCATCATGATTGTGGGGGACGAGACATGGCGAGGCTCTGGGCGGTCAGACGAGACATGGTGGGACTCTGGACTGTCAGGCGAGGCATGACGAGGCTCTGGGCCCTCAGACAAGGCATGGCGAGGCTCTGGGCCGTCAGATGAGACGTGACTTGGCTCTGGACGGTTTGATGAGTCGTGACTTGACCCTGGACGGTCTGACGGGACGTGACGTGACTTGACTTGGGAATAACAGCAATAACTTGACTTGGCTCATGAAGAACAGCTGTAGCTTGACTTAGTTCGTGGAGACCGGCTAAGGCTTGACTTGGCCCATGGAGTCCAGCTGTGGTTTGATCTGGCTTGTGAAGATCTGTAGTGACTTAACTTGGCTCATGGAGATCAGCAGTGACTTGATTTGGCTTATGAGGATCAGTGGTAACTTGACTTGGCTTGTGGAGATCAGTAGTGACTTGATTTGGCTTATAAGGATCAGTGATGACTTGACTCGACTTAACTGGAATAGTTGCGAGTTGACTTGACCTTACTGGAGCAGCTGCGGCTTAACGTGATTCAGGAGGTGTTGTAGTGTCTTGACTTGACTTAGCAGGGTTGGCAGCCGTAATGTGACCTGATTCAGGAACCGCATCTGGAAGGGCGGCCATGACGGGTGCAGACTCAGGAGCAGAAGACATGACGTGAACAGGCTGTGGCTTGGCTGAAATGGCATAAGCAGGCTGTGGCTTGGCGGGCGCAGGCTTGGCTGACGTGGCGCTAATGGGCGCTGGCTTGACTGAGGAGGCGTTAGCAGGCTGTGGCGTGGCGGCCATCTTGTGCAGTGGCTCTGGCGTGGCGGCCATCTTGACAGTGCTTGGCTCAGGAAAGACGGCTGTAACTTGACTTGAGACAGACACAACAGTTCTGACTTGAACCAGGAAACACAGCTTTAACTTGACTTGACACAGGAACAGCAGCTGTCACTTGACTTGACCTGGGAAACGCAGCTGCAATGTTATTGGACTCCGTAAACGTGGCTGCAACGTGACTGGACTCCGGAAGTGCAGCCATAACTTGACCCGACTCAGTAAACACAGCTGTAACGTGACTGGACTCCATGCTTAAATACGCCAAACTTAAATACACAGAACAAACCAATCACAACAAGACAGGTGCAAATGATTAGACAATGACGTAACTAATGAGAACAGGAGAACAGGAACAGGAAGACCAAATATGGGTAACACAAGGGGAAAACACATACAAAACAGTCCAAAAGGCATGACACCATAAAAGTTGAAAATTAAATGACTAGCAGCAATTGATTTACTATAAACCTCAATAAATGAACACATGATCAGTATTGTAGAATTTATTTTTAAAAACCTGTGGAAGAACCCAAATATAATACAAATATATTAATGCTGCTCACATATAATTATAGCCCAGTTTGTGATGAATACAGACTATAGACATAATACACTACCTCTTAAAAAAAGTTTCTAACAGTAAAACTTTTTTTAAGACAACTCTTCTGTTCCCCGATCCTGCATTTATTTGATCTAAAGTACAGCAAAAAAAAAAAAAAAAAATTGCTCATTCTAATATTCTGATTTGCAGAAAAACATGTTGAAAACATCTCAGTAAAATTCTTTGATGAATTAAAAGTAGAACAGCATTTATCTGATTTTTTTTTTTATCTTTTGTAGCATTATAAATGTCTTTTTCATCACATCTCATCTTTTGATCAATTTAAAGCATTCTTGCTAAATAAATGTATTTTATCATTAATTTCTCAAAATAGACTCCAAGCTTTTGAATAGGATGGTGTATAATGTCACAAAAGCTTTTTATTTTAAGTAAATGCTGATCTTTGGATCTTTCTATTCATCAAAGAATCCTAAAAAAATGGACTCAACTGTTTAAATATTGATAATGAGAATAATAATGAGAATAATAATAATAATAATAATAATAATAATAATAATAACAATAAATATAGCTGCAAGCAGCAATTGCGGGGCCAAGCACTAAAGAGGCAGATTGTGGAGCTAAGCATGGCAAGGAGCAGCAGACCGACTACAACAATGAATAATTAAAGCCATTTTAGGATATCAGTTAAAATGGCTGAAAAATCATAAATACAAGCACTAATAATAGAATTGATTGGCTTATTACTTTTGACCAATAGGTGGCGCTGTTATCAAATCGATGTGGTGTGTTCAGTGTGAGGTCACAATGACACACACAAAGTTTGGTGTCATTATGTCAAAGCTTTACAGAGATACAGCCTCAGAGTCATTTTGGCATCAAGTGTAAAATTTGTGGTGGCGCTGTACGGAAAGTTTTGTCTATCGACACGAAATCCATAACTTTGTATCATTAACTTGGTGTATTACTTCTGACCAATAGGTGGCACTGTTACCAATTGAAGTGGCGTGGTCAGTGTGAGGTGACAATGGCACATATAAAATTTGGTGTCAATATGTCAAAGCTCTACGGAGATACAGCCTCAGATGCAGTTTGGCATCTTTCCAACAATCTCATTGATGTGCTAAACGAAAACCATTTTGTCTATTGACACGAAAACCATAACTTTTTGTCAGCATGGTCTGAAGATGATCCAAGTCAAATTTGGTGAAAACTGGACCAACGGTCTAGGAGGTGTTTGAAAGAGTAGGTTTTTAATATTAATCAAAATGGCGGACAGGAAGTTCATCCAATTATGGTATAATTGGTATCAGTGTTCTCGGCATGATCCAAGGAATAAAACAAGACAGTTTCATTAGAGTAGGCCAATTTACACTAAAGTTATTAGCATTTTTGGAAATTTCATTATTAATGTTTAATGAATGGTGTATTATTTCTGACCAATAGTTGGCGCTGTTACCAAAAGGTAATAATAAACATTTATTTTCTTACCTGATTTAGCAAGTACTATATGTTTGCAGAACCTCGCAGATCACATCTACTTCCTCTGTGTTGCGGTTTTTGTTCTCCGCATTGACATTTCACAACTCAGATTAGCTCAAAATAAAAATTTAACATGCAAATATAAAATAATTTGATGGACCAAATTATTTCAGTGAGCAGCAGCTCCCATACAGTCTATGAGCAGCTCACAGCTGCACTCACAAAGACGACGTAACGGTCGTATTTTCAAACATGAAAAGGCGCGCACAGTTTCACCACTGGCCAGTGTCCTGGATGACAGCCACATTAACCAATCATGGTCAAACCAGTAAGGTAAAACAACCAATAGGAATTGTTTCAGCATGGTTTAAATATAAAAAATATATATTTTAGAATAGGTTTCATGAAATAATAATGATCATAATAATAATTTAAAAGGCAGAAATTTTGAAGACATGATTCAACATACAGATCTTATAGCAGCATAGCAGATCATTTAGCATTAAACATTATTTCAGTATTATTGTATTATTATTATTATTATTATTATTATTATTTAAGTTAAACACTTGTTTTTGAAGGTATACAAGCTAATTTCAACATTGATTTATAACTGATTTTTAAACCTATTTCAACCATTTTACATTTTAAGGTATTGTTTCACTAAAACATCAACTGATGTTACTTCAACCATATTTTAATGTTGAATTTCAGTCTTGTGTTGACTGGGCTTCAACCATTTACCATTAAACGTAATATCAACATTGTTTCAACGTTGAAATGACAACTGACCTTATTTCAACCAAATTTCAACATTGAAGGTTGGTCATGTGCCGGCCGGGATGTGTTCATCCTCAATTGCTAGCTGGGGTTAACATTATTGGATTTGTTTGGCTTTACACTGAAATGCGTATATCATTTAATATAGCCTAATATATAGCTGATGTTAAACATTACTGTCAAAATGATATGTGACAATGCTCAACACTATAGTATCAGAGTGCTATACTTTTTATAAAACCTTTTTACTATAACAGTAAAGCTACATAAATCTGAATTTGACAGTTTTCCAGACCATGTCTCTGTTTATTGTATTGACCGCCAGGGGTCGCTGTAAATTTTGTTAAATTTTGAGAGGCAGTATTAACATTAAGTGACATGACATCTGACGCACGGAAGCCATTGGCACATACCACTGCTCAGTGACACGACGAGTGACACTTCCGGTTTTCAGTGACGTGTCACCGCAGAGTGGCATGTGCCAGTGACACTTGTGACGTGCCAATGGATTGTGTCAGTGTCAGTCTGGCGGAACATGTCACTGCTGTGGCACCTCGAGTGACACTGCCGCTGTCAGCTAGAGTTTAACGTAGACCGTGTAACACGCACTTAACTGCTGAACTATATTTATGACACGTTTCTATCAAACATAGCATTCCTTTCATCATCGAATTAATTTGTACAGTATGTATTTGCTTGTGTGACGTGTCGATGGATTGTGTCAGTGTCGCTGCATTGGTCGCAGAATGTCACAGTCACAGAAAATGACAGTTTCGGTTTCTGTCCAGCATATTAATTACATGGCGGAGTTCATTTGTATTACAACGTAGGCTTCTTCATGTGTTTAATATTTGTCTTGTGTCCCTTATTGTTTGCTTGAATGTTTTGTCAAATACGTTAAAAAAAATCACATTGTCATAAAATTGTTTCATTTCTTATTGCATAATTCTATAAATTATTTACTGACAATATGAAAATTAATTTGTTGTGGAGATGCCTGAATGTTTTGTTAAAGTATTTGACTTTCTGTAGCCACATTATACTACAGATCCAATTTCATATAGTATCTACAGACCCACATTACTCTGCATTGTGATTAGCCAGTGTCAAGTTCCAGCACACTTCTGAATGGTTGATGCCAGTTGTCATAAAGTCTTTCTGAATGGTAGGTGTCACTTTATAATAGTTTGAGGAATTTTCATGCTACTTTACAATTATATGAAATGCCTGATTGGTAAGTGTCAATTAGTGATAGCACATACCTTCTGCAGGTTGGTACCAATTTAACATTAAAATTAGTTATGGTCACCTATCTATCTTTTATAATTCCAAATGACACAGCGGAACTGTAAATTCTATGCAAAGAGGGGGAAAATGTGTCACACTGTCAAAACAAATATGTATTTAAATAGATTGTAAAAAAAAAAAAAAAAGTTGGCTATATAAAACAAAACGTAAAATAAACGTAAATACATATGTAAATACACAAGACAAATATTAAACACATGAACAAGCCTAATGGTGTCAGACATTCACCACAGCCACCTCCACCTGCCACACCTCCGGTAGCACCACCCACTCATTCATCATCAGCCGAATTCTGATACGTTGCACCTGGACCTCATTGAGCCATGCCCTATATAAGAGACACTCACGCATTCACTCATTGTCTGTTCTACCGTTCACATGCTACTTCCTTGTTTCTATGCTGTTTCCACGTGGACTGCTACATTGTGCTTTGGAGATTGGCGTGGCTCAATACTTGGACTCTGTATCATCTCATTTCTACAAAACCATTCAGTTAAGAACTCTTATTTCTGCTATTTACCCTGCTTGTCATCGTTTCAAACTTTTAATTAAATATTGAATTAGACTGCCACTCACCTCTCGTCTCCTCCATCTCAGTGTGTGTGTGTGTTTGTGACAAATGGTTGTTGTACAAATTAATGTAATTAATCCTATGTATTATAGAAATGTATCATAAATGGGCCTATAGTTCAGCCGTTAAGTGCGTGTTACACGGTCTACATTAAACTCCAGCTGACAGCGGCAGTGTCCCTCGAGGTGCCACAGCAGTGACACTGACACAATCCATCAGCACATGTCACTCTCCACTGACAAACTGAAAACTGGAGCCACTGACAATTATGACATGTGCCAATGGATTGTGTCACTGAAAACTGTCCATTCTGGGAAACGCACGGAATTAATCTATCATGGGTCACTATGAAAACCGGGTTTACAGTCGCATCTGTTACTGTAAACTTTGATTTGGTACCGACATCTATTAATATAGTTAGCTAGTGCAATCTATCTTATCTATGGCTTTAATATTTTTAAAAAATAATTTACAGCGTTATGCAATAAGAAATGAAACAATTTTATGACGGTGTGATGTTAAGTATTATTAACGTATTTGACAAAACATTCAAGCAAACAAATAAGGGACACAAGAAAAATATTAAACACATGAAGAAGCCTACTTTGTAATACAAATGAACTACGCCATGTAATTAATATGCTGGAGAGAAACCGAAACTGTCATCAATTAAATGCCTTAAGTGCGTGTGTTTCAGTCTACGTTTTACTCCTGCTGTCAGCAGCAGTGTCACTGAAGGAGCTGCAACACAGAGTGACATTCTGTGACCAATGCAGTGACACTGACACAATCCATCGACACATGTCACACAAGCAAATACATGCAAATTAATTCCATGATGAAAGGAATGCTATGTTTGATAGAAACATGTCATAAATATAGTTCAGCAGTTAACCCTCTGGGGTCTGAGGGTGTTTTGGGGCCCTGGAGAAGTTTTGACATGCCCTGACATTTGTGCTTTTTTCAGTATCTTAAAAACACATTAATGGCTAAAGTCTGGTTACACTGTAATCAGCACAGACTGGGCTACAAGAATATGTAAGCAATATGAATGTACATGTTTGTGTTTTTGAGAAAACAATGTTTATGCGTGGTTAGTGAAAATCTATTTTTTTTTTAGTCACTGAAATAAGACCAAGAAACACATTCAGAACATTCGTGCACAAGACTTTTGAGAACTGGATGTGTTAGGCTAGAGTGTTTTCTACAAAATGATGTGAAAATCATCTCATTCAGTCATTCACAAAAAACAATATACTTATTTAAATTTTCTAAGACGTGTTTTGTGATCGAAAGGGAATATGCGAGGGAGTGACAATGGGCACTGAATATTTAGTGATTCACACCTGAGAGACAAAAGGCCCTCCCCTAACGGCCCATCAGTGAGACTGTGACTGTCAGGTAAGAAACAATGAGAGAAGATTCAGAGATTGGGGTTTTAGATTATCTGTATTTTATTTACAACACAGTATAATATAAACATACATTATGAAGGTCAAAGACACATTATTAAGCACACTGGTCTAACCACAGAGATGTGAACAGATGGCGTGTTCTACCTGAAAACTATTTTCTGAATTCTGTTCAACAAGTAGCACAAGTAAATCATACCTGATATTACGTGCTTGCAAAACTCATCATCAGTAGTCAAGGAACTTGTTTTACCCATAGAAAATCAGTGTAGTTGAAGATCTGATGTTGGTACAGTGCTCTCAGAGGAAAAGTTTGCAGGATTCATCTGTTGTGCAGGTATCAGATCACAAACAACTAAATCAAAACAAAAAACATATGTGAGCATGTTAATATCAGGAGCAGTTTAAATGATCCTTGCTAAATAAAAGCATTAGTTCTATAATTTCTATCCCAAAAAAATATTCATATAGGTATCTAGTGACTAACATAAATAAATGAATAAATCAGTGCACATGTTGATAGGCCTGGAGCAATATTGTTACATTAGCGATCACTAATATTGCCCATGTGATTTTATAGCTATCATATGCACACATGCTTTGTATTTATTATTATACAGTATAAAAACAACATCTGAGAAACTAAATTACTATTAAGCACATACACACTTGATTATATAATTGCAGAGTATTCAACAGTAAAGACTGGTCTAAGCATTCTTATACATTACTTTTATATCGTCTAAACATTAGCCCTACTTTAATGTCAATTTGTTTATGAAACATAAAACATTTCTGACGCCTTACAGATGCACTGAAAAGTTGCCTATGATATTTCAAAATGTTGCACTCGATTTCACATATTTTAGTCAGGAATTATAGTTTTGAAAAAGTCCAACTAGTAAATGCGTTCAAGTTTATGTCTCAACAACACATTATCTAATGTTAATAAGAAACATTACTTACACTGTATAAGATCCTCTCGTCAGCTGCTGTAGTCGCGCTCGCGCTCTGTTTGTGAGATAAACAAGCTCAGTCTGTTCCTCTCAGCGGGTCCTCATCTGGAGTAAATACAAGGCTTTTTCCTCTCAGCGACTTCTTCCAAAAACGAAAGTATCCGACACAAACACGTTGCCGCTTTGTTTACGAGTTGATGTGGGCGGTCATTTCGCGCGTCTTTCACGTGGATGTTTGTAATAACAATAGCGCCGCACAGCGCGTGGGCGTGAACTAATTAGCGGTAATGAGCTCAGATGGGGAAAACAGGACATGGTATTGGTTTCATACGGATTACTTACACACAGAATACGTGTTTTCGATTAAACTTAATTTAAAAGTAGACATTCCAAGCTTTCTATAGACATATCTCTGGTGTTTGTGTGTCATGTATTCGCTGAGTTTTAGTTCATTTTAGTGATGCGTTTCAACTGGATATTCACAGAGACTGAGAAGACTGAAATGACACGCTGTATATTTACTTTATTTACAAAAACCACGAACATTTGTTAATATGTTGAGCATACACAAATAAAAGTAAACTTTCTACAGATTCAGGTGATGTATTACTTTTATGTGTCCAATCAAAATTGAGGGAGCAATTCAAGTTCTTTTTGCTCACATCTGGAAAATATGCGCATGCTCCCGCCTGCGGGTTAGCCGACCCCAGGGTGTTAAGTGCGTGTGTTACACGGTCTACGTTAGTGTTAGGTTCGAGTCCACCTAAGTCGAGTCCGAGTCCAAAATGAGCCGAGTCAGACTCAAGTCTTAGTCCCAAAGGGCCGAGTCCAAGTAAACACTATTGTTTGTCAGTATCTTAACATTGTTTTAACCCAAAGGGTTCACAAACTCGGTCCTGGAGGGCCAGTGTCCTACAGAGTTTAGCTCCAGACCTAATTAAGAGCTAATCAAGCTCTTATTAGGCATACTAGAAACCCCCTGGCAGGTGTGTTGAGGCACTTCATTCAACAATGATAAGCCATGGTTTACGACAAAATTCAGACATCTTCGTCAAACCAAAGAGGATGCCTACAGAAAAGGAGATAGAGTCTTGTACAATCAGGCCAGGAACACACTGAATAAGAAGATTAGAGTGGTTAAGAGGACCTATCCAAAAAGGCTAGAAAATCAGTTCACTTAAAACGAACCAGCTTCAGTGTGGAACGGTCTGAAAGCCATCACAAATTACAAGACACCATCCCCCAGCACTGAGACAAACCAACGATTTGTTGAAGACCTGAATGAGTTTTATTGTAGATCCCCCACACCTGTTGTGACGATCTCTTTTCACAACTACTAACACCTCCAGCAATCCCCCTCTCCCCCCTTCCTGCTCTTCAGATTAGTGAAGACGAGGTGCACCAGGTCTTCAGAAAGAGCAAAAGAAGAAAAGTACCAGGCCCAGATGGTGTGACACCAGCCTGTCTGAAAACCTGTGCTGATCAGCTGGCCCCCATCTTTTCACAGATCTTCAACAGGTCCCTGGAGTCGTGTGAAGTTCCATCATGCTTCAAATGCTCCACCATCATCCCCGTCCCAAAGAAAACCAAGATAACAGGGCTTAACGCATTACAGACCTGTGGCGCTAACATCTGTGGTCATAAAGTCATTTGAAAACTGGTTCTGGCTTATCTGAAGAACATCACTGGACCCTGGATTCCCCCACAGTTTGCTTACTGAGCAAACAGGTCTGTAAATGATGCAGTAAACAGGGGACTGCACTTCATCCTGCAACATCTGGATAGACCATGGACCTATGTGAGGATCCTGTTTGTGGACTTCAGTTCGGCCTTCAACACCATCATTCCTACACTCCTTCAGACCAAACTAAACCAGCTCTCTGTTCCTAGCTCTATCTGTCAATGGATCACCAGCTTTCTGACAGATAGGCAACAGCTGGTGAGAATGGGGACATTAATGTCAAGCAGCCACACCACCAACACTGGCACTCCTCAGGGATGTGTTCTCTCCCCGCTGCTCTTCTCCCTCTACACCAACGACTGCACCTCCAAAGACCCCTCTGTCAAGCTTCTAAAGTTTGCAGATGAAACCACACTCATTGGCCTGATTCAGGATGGTGAAGAGTCTGCCTACAGACAGGAGGTTAGAGAGTTGGCTGTAAGGTGCCGTCATAACAACCTGGAGCTCAACACGCTCAAAACAGTGGAGATGATCATAGACTTTAGGAGAAACCCCCTTGCACTCCCCCCTCTCAGCATCATGGACAGCACTGTAGCTACAGTGGAGACATTCGAGTTCCTGGGATCTGTCATCTCCCAGGACTTGAAGTGGGTCACTCACATCAACTCCATTGTAAAAAAGGCCCAACAAAGGTTGTACTTCCTTCGCCAGCTAAGGAAGTTCAACCTACCACAGGAGCTGCTAAAACAGTTCTACTCAGCCGTCATTGAGTCTGTTCTCTGCACATTAGTAACTGTCTGGTTTGGCTCAGCTACAAAATCAGACATCAGACGATTACAGAGAATAGTTCGGACTGCCGAGAAGATTATTGGTGCTCCCCTGCCCACCATCCAAGAACTGTATTCATCCAGAGTAAGGAAAATAGCTCAGAAAATCACTCTGGATCCCTCACATCCAAGTCATCATCTCTTTGAACTTTTATCTGAACTTGAATCTGGCCAGCGATACAGAGCCCCAAACACCAGGACAACCAGGCACAAGAACAGTTTTTTTTTCCCCCCAGGCAATTCTCCTTATGAACAGTTAAATGTTCCCCCCATTGTGCAATAACTTTTATTTATTAGTTACCACCCCCATCCTAGCGCATCTCTACCTCTTTCTATCCTATTCTATTCTATTCTGTTCTGTTCTGTTCTATTCTATTCTATAGCACAACTGTACATACCACTTATTTATTTCTCAATTTCTTTTTCTATTTTTTGTCTATTTAGATTTACATATGTGTATTTTATTCTCATCTTATGTTTATTGTCTGTATGTTATTGTTGTCTCTGTGTACTGGAAGCTAATGACACTAAAACAAATTCCTAGTATGTGCAAGCATACTTGGCAATAAAAAAAAAAATCTGATTCTGATTCAAGTTGGAGCTAAACCAAGGACCAGGACTGAGTTTGGGCACCCCTGTTTTTAACCTATACAGCTAGTAAAACGCAATGTCAATTGAAAAGCAAAAAGCAAAGAAAAGCAAACCTCTAGTGGATCTTGCCATTTTGATTTCACAGCATCTCATAATTAGTGTCCATGCTCTGCTTAGCAAACTTAAAGTCATGTAACAGAAGTTATAGCTGACTTATGTCTTGTGACATTGTAACGCCACGCCAGCAGAGGGAGCCCTCACCCATTGACTGTCTGTTGCTGCTCCCTTTGCTGCTTCTCTGGTACTTCCTGTGTTTCAGCCATAAAAGGCAGGGCATGCCAAACAGGAGGCTGTGAAGTATTGTTTTGCTATAGCGGACTCTACCAAGCGTTTTCCTGTTTTCATTGCCCTGTTTTTTGATTATCACGGTTTGGTTTCTTGTCATTGTTTTCCTTTGTTTTGTCACAGTTTTGTCTTGTTCACTGCCATAGTTTTGCCTCGTTTCATAGCCTTGTTCATTTGTTACTTTGGACTGCTCTCTCTGGTATTTTGACCCATTGCCCGTTCTATTGGATTTACGCTCTCGCCTTGCCCAGGATATTACTGTTTGATTGGTTATCGACCCTGCCTGTCTTGACTACGATCTGTTAATAAAAGCTTGCACTTGGATCTTACACGCTTCCTACGAGTCCGCGTTACAGACATATTTCAGAGTAAAACAAGTTTTAGAATGTGATAAATTATAGGGCGGGACTTGACTTTATTTATTGATATAGTAAATGTATAAATTCAAGGGTGGGGGTAAAGGAGTAGGTACCTTGGTGAATGGGACCTTAAGAGCAGAAAATGCACCTCTTTTATTTCTCATTGTGGCTGTGTGTGTGTGGGTTTTTTTTTTTTTATATGACTTTTTTTTGGATGAAAATGAGGCTGTGAGGGATAAAACCTAGTCTTTACAGTGGTACACACTGTGTATAAAGCCCTATATACTTTCCATAAATTACGGCAAACTCACACCTGTTTTATTTTTAAATGCATTTATAGTTACATTAATTACAATAAATTACATTTGTAAGGATCCATCCACTGGCCCAAACGCGGAGTCCAGTTGTCTGGTTGAAGGTTAATGCATGTTCGGTCTTTTCACAGCGCTTCTGCAAAGTTCGCTTAATTTATCAGAATTTAGTTTCATTTTCAATCTAGCTCCGTGTTTAATCTGACTCCAATTTCATATGATCGTTAGAATTTAGGTGTTTAATTCAGGCTGATCGCAAATATCAATTAAGTATTAATTTAGATATCTGATTATTTCGGACTCGCTATACTTTCAGTTATTCGTTCATTGGGGACCCGGTGCCGCTTAGAGCCTGACGCCGGCCGATTACGTCGGTCTCACGATCACAAAAACGCCAGTCTGATTGTTGAGTCAGAGGTATGTAGGTGACTAAAAATACCCTTTTTGACAGCCGCCTACTGCTTGCCTTCACAAAAAGTGTAGTTTACTTTTAGTCTTCGCCGGTACAACTTGCTAACATCAGTGATAGACAGAAATCAGTAGGTCTCAGATGATGTGCCTACTGCTCCATTCAATCCTGAGCCTGCTGTTTGCTCTATCCTGGTCGTAACTTGCGGTAGCACCAGCCTCCTCACAATCTACTAGAAATAAGGATTTCAGACAAGTCTAAAATGAATCAAATAATAACATTTTATTTGTCAGGTAAAAATGTATCATGCCAATTACATAGCTTAACAATGAGAATCCAATTCAGAATTAAATTCAGTTCCAATTAAAATGAATACATAACATCAATTACTCAAAGATAAATCTAAGAGTGAGAGATGCATACCTGACCGCATAGAGATACACAGCAGCATGTGAGAGATTTGGAGGCAAAGCTCCAGAGACTCTCACACACAGTGTGGGGTTCTTCTGAATACAGAATCCCCCCGTAATGTTTTGTCACTTCGCTTATATACCAGACCAAAACAAACAAATCTTACAATCAGTTGTAAAAACATAAAGACCTTTTGGTTTGTCAGGAGATCTCGTGACCCAGGGTCACACCTGGCTGGAGATTCTCACCGACCCTAAGGGGAAAACACACCCCTCAGCAGCAAAACACAATTCTACAAAAGTGTTCAGTCTTCCTCATAATATAAGTGACTTCTGTTAAATTGAGACCATTTTACCAATCGCACTAAGACCTTTAGAATGATACCAAACATGAAAGGGAAACTTCAACATATTCACAAAATGTAACACATGTAGTATATGGACATTCTTAGTGACTTTCAGTGGAACCTTTTGGGGGAAAAGTGTGAGATGCAGGAGGGAGAGAGGAGAGGGAGGAAGGGGTTGTAAATGAGCAATAGAGGTGGTGTTGTTTGCCCTCTTTGAAGATCTCTTCTCCAGATTAGTTTTATTGTTTTGTTGCATGGCATCTGTTTTTGTCAGGGTTCCTGGACTTTGAATTCATGAGGAAATAATTTCACATCTTACACATTATATAAAGAAACTTTGATGATTGTTTATTGTTTGACGTGGTCGGCGGCTGCAGGTTTACGCTTCTGTCACTTTAAGATCTTAAGATCTGATGCACAGATCAAATATTTTGGCGCATCAGTATTTCTTCCAGCTGTTCAGGTTTACTTAAGACGAAACCCATTTCATTTACACAAATAGTCTCTAAGACGAGCATATGTGTAGCAGTAACAGACCCTATAATATACAAAACTAAAAAAAAAAAATATTAGAAGCGAAAAAGAGATCGATATTCACACACTGACTGAGAGGTGCGTTCTGTGAGCGCGCTTTGAGCGTGTGCGCGCATAAACCCGCAAAAAAATCAGCATGGAAAAGCCTAGGACGTTCCCAGAAAAGATTCCAGTTATTAACAAAGAGCAGTTTCTGTTCTTCACACCATGTCAATAACCATTCATTTAGAGCAATGAGTCTACTGAACCTTTCGTGGCCACGTTAATACGTGCGAAGCGGTTTGACACAATGATCCTCGTCATGGGCGATGACTGCGGTCACGCCAGCCGCGTCTTGAAAACATAATATTTTCAAATATTGTAAATATACTATATATATATATATATATATATATATACTATTTAAAATAACAGTTTTGTATTTAAATATATTTTAAAATGTAATTTATGACTTTGATCAAAGCTGAATTTTCAGCATCATTAGGCCAGTCTTCAGAAATCATTGTAATATGCTGATTTGCTGCTGAAGAAACAATGTATTAATTATTGTTGTTGTTGTTACTGTTATTATTATTTAAAACAGTTGAGTACATTTTTTCAGGATTCTTTAATGAATAGAAAATCCAAAGATCAGCATTTCTTAAAAAAATAGTTTCTTTTCTTTCTTTCTTTCTTTCTTTCTTTTTTTTTGGAAATACATTATGGAAATTAATACTTCTATTTAACAAGGATGCTTTAAATTCAATATATGCCAAGAAGTTATCAGTTAGAGGACTGATAGATGGAATATTATGATGTATTATATGTGACTCTGGACCACAGTCATAAGTGTACATCAATAAATAAGCTTTCCATTGATGTATAGTTTATTAGGAAAGGACAATATCTGGCTGAGATACAACTATTTGAAAATCTGGAATCTGAGGGTGCAAAAAAATCAAAATGTGGAGAAAATCACCTTTAAAGTTGTCCAATGCATATTGCTAATCAAGATTTACGAAATTTACAAAATATCTTCATGTAACATGATCTTTACTTAAAATCCTAATGATGTTTGGCATAAAAAATCGATGACCCATCAGATGTATTTCTGGCTATTGCTAAAAATATACCCATGCAACATAAGACTGGTTTTGTGGTCCAGAGTCACATATAGTCTATAACAAGGGTTGTGAACTCCGGCCCTGGAGAGCCGCAGCCCTGCAGAGTTCAGCTCCAACCCTAATTAAAACTTAGCTGCCTGTTGTTTTCTAGTAACCCTTCAGACTTCAGAACTTGATTAGCTTGTTCAGGTGTGTTTGATTAGGGTTGAACTATGCAGGGCCTGCGGCTCTCCAGGACTGATGTTCACCACCCCCGGTCTATAATAAAAGAGTTATCGAGTTTTATCGGTCTGCACCGACAGATTAGACTAATCAAAATTTAAATGCATAAACTCAGACATTAGACAAAACAATGGAAGAATAATTAAAGAATAATTAAAACCACAGAACATTAATGGAAGGGGGAGAATAATTTTATTATGCTGCAGTGTAGCAAGACATTTAAAAGTAGCACCAACACTTTTGTCCCTTTTCACTTTCTGTACACCCAGTTGTGTTTTGGGTGCATTTGGACACGTTTTCAGCACCACTGTTGAAAAAATCACAGTTTTTATTTCCATGTAATTAGGCAAAGTTTGATTAACAGTTGGTCGGGTTAATTACGCAGACCTGGCAACCCGCTCAGCAGATACGCTTGGTCTAGGGGAACAGGAATTCCAGAGGGGAACATGTAACATCTGCCAGAGAGTCCACCCGAAACAAGGAAAGAAAACTTGAGGCAATTAGTCGTTTGATGAGCCTTTATAGTTGTTCGCACTAGTGCACTCCTCTTACACACATGCGAGGTAAAACACTCTGGTAACGGGACAAACAAAAAGGAATAAAGTTAGAGCATTGTAGTACTCAGTAGCAGAGCGACCATCTCTCGCCTCACTCTCGACTCTATCTCAGTGCGTGCGCATTCACAAAACAGCGTTCAAACTTAAGCAAAGTATATTTAAAGGGACCTTAACATAAATAATGTTAAACATTTGGTGGCCGTTACAAACAGAATCGACTGCAACACTGGAGGCGGCAGAGGGAGCCGAGGTCCTTGCCCGGGGCCTGGCTTGCGTCTTCCTCTGCTGTAGCACCCACACCTGGGAAGATCGCGTCCAGAGTGCACGGGACCTGTGCAGAGAAGCACACGGAGTAGAGGTGGTCAGAGTGTTGTCTACCTGCACTCAAAGGTAGACACAAATTTGCCATTAAGGGAAAGGAAAGAAAAGGATGTGACGTGTGGCCAAGTATGGTGACCCATACTCAGAATTTGTGCTCTGCATTTAACCCATCTAAGTGGACACAGTAGTGAGCAGTGAACAACCATGCACAGACAGAGATGAGTCAAGCCCGACTCCCTAACCATTAGGCCACGGCTGCCCCCAATTTACTCACTGTTGCCCCCAATTTACTCATTGTTACTTGCATTAAAGCAACAACGGTAATGTGTGTAAATAGTGTGTAAACAATGCAAGCAAGATTAATGGCAATGACACTGGTGCTGCTAACGGTCTATAAGCTAGCGGACTCGGGAAATCAAAACAAAACTAGTGATGACGAGGCAATCCGGTTGTTTTAGTTGTAAAATAGAACATGGGGTATATTCACACATTATAAGAAGTGAAAATAATAGGTGTGTTCGACTTAATGCAGCGCTGCACAGCTCGATCACATTCTGACTTGAAGCAGTGCATGCTGGTTAGAAATTTTTTCCGACTTGAGACGGCGCCGACGCCTCGTGACTGTCACGTGTGCCAAGTACCGCGAGAGCGATTCGAGAGCAGCGGACCGATCGACTGCAGGAGCTCTGATGACCACATGACTGTTTCACGATTGGCTAGATTCACCACATGACAACGATCACGTGTGTTTTGGGTTTATTCTAACATCCTCAAGTCTGATAATACTCACAAATCTGTGTTTTTAATACAATAAAAGTCGCACTGTAGTCGCAATGTTATATTGAGTCAGATTTATCATAAAACACTGATGAAAGCATAAATAACCCCACTTTAGTATTTAAATAGTATATGTTTATGTTGATCATTATTCTTGTTCAGATGGTGCTGTGTTAAGCAGTATATGAGACGTGTTTCTGTTGCTCATGAAAACATTTTTAAAAAGTCGGTGTATTTGATAAATATTGCATTTAATTCACTTCATCTGTGAAAGTGCATGCAAACACAGCGAGAGCATCACTAACGAGAGTAAAAACTGTCCTTCTTGACGCCTCTGTTTTCAACTCCGCCCCTGACTGCTCTCGGCTACTCTCGTTGATCGCCGTCTGTAGCTGTAGATGAAGTCGAACACACCTAAAGGTTTACGAAATTGACGGAGCTCAAACTCTAAGCGTGCGGGAGAATCCTGAGCTCTAACCCTGATCAAACACACCTGAGCATGTTAATCAATGTCAGGATCATTAGAAAATCACAGGTAGGTGAGTTTGATCAGGGTTGAACCTAAACTGCAGGAAAGTGGATCTCGCGAGCCAGATTTGAGAATCCCTGTCCTATAGCATATATGTTATAAAAACAGAAACTCATTGAATGACAATTTATATATTTTAACATCTTTGTCTTTTTAGTGCACCTTTTTATTTTCTTCAGTCTAGAACATGTATTTGTGTGACAATCTGTGTTGTAAGGAAGAATAACATATATATATATATATATTTTTTAAATAGACTTTCAGACTGCAGTATCACTGAAGAAGGTTATAAAGCTCTGGCTTCAGCTCTGAGATCAAACCCTTCACACCTGATAGAGCTGGATCTCACAGGAAATGATTCTGGACAATCAGGAGTGAAGGAGCTCAATGATTTACTACAGGATGGACTCTGTTCATTAAAGTCCATCAGGTGAAAAAGACCTTAAAATATGCACCATTGTTGAATAGGAATGACATGAACTGAAATTAAATAGCAGTTCAGAGAAATTCATCAGACACACAACAGAATTTGTGGCAACAATAATGGAAAAATATAAATGATCTGAAATCCTTATCTGCTTCCTGTAGGTTTTTGAAAAGTCCTGCTGCAGAGGAAGCGTGTGAGTATCTCACTGGAGTTCTGGGTAAAAGCCCATTACTACTGAAAGAACTGGATCTGAGTGGAGATAAATTAGGAGATCTGGATGGGGAGAAACTCTCTGCTCTTTTGATGGACTCTCATAGCAAACTGGAGAAAATAATGTGAGTGAACATGATTTATACATTGAAACTTCTTTGATTATTCATTATTAAAGACTGTCAGTCACATGTGTAATCAGATATGAAGAGCTGTTGATCTGATGTGTGTTGAATATGTGCTGAATAATAATAATCAAGCGTTGTGTTAGTTCAGACAGAACACGTCAGTCAAGCTCACATCAGCTGATACTGCCAACACTAACAGTATGCAATATAACTGTAATAAATATACATGATGAAAGTGGTTCTGACTGAAATGCTGTTTTTTGTGTTCAGGCTGAATAATTGTGATCTGACAGAGAAAAGCTGTTCAGTTCTAGCTACTGTTCTCTCCTCCAAAACCATCCTGAAAGAGATGAACCTGAACAACAGTCGTCTGCTGGATTCAGGAGTCAAAGAGATCTGTGAAGGACTGAAGAATCCTGTGTGTGAGCTGAAGATACTGAAGTGAGTACATTTCACCAACAGCTACACTCAACACCACAGCAATGAGATCAATACTGCACACTGGCTGATGATGGGAATATTATATGTGACCCTGGAACACAAAACCAGTCATAAGGGTCCATTTTTTTTAAATAGAGATTTATACATAAATTAACATCTTAAAGCTGAGTTAATAAGCTTTCCGTGGACGTGGTTTGTTAGAATACAACAATATTTGACCGAGATGCAACTATTTGAAAATTTGGAATCTGTGGGTGCAAAAAATAAAAACTTAAAAAAATATTGAAAAAATCACCTTCAAAGTTATACAAATGAGATTCTTAGCAATGCATATTACTAATCAAAAATTAGCTTTTGATATATTTAAGTTAAGAAATGTACAAAATATCTACATGGAACATGATATTTACTTAAAGGAGAAGTCCACTTCCAGAACAACAACTTACAGGTAATGTACTCACCCTTGTCATCCAAGATGTTCATGTCTTTCTTTCTTCAGTCGTAAAGAAATTATGTTTTTTGAGGAAAACATTTCTGCATTTTCTCCATATAATGGACTGATATGGTGCCCCGAGTTTGACCTTCCAAAATGCAGTTTAAATGCAGCTTCAAACGATCACAAATGCGGTTGTGAATGATCCCAGCCGAGGAAGAAGCGTCTTATCTAGTGGGAATGATCGGTAATTTTCATAAAATAATACACCTATATAATTTTTAATGTCAATGACTCACCTTGTCTTGTTTCCTCCTGAACTCTGTACCCCATCCCATGATAGTTAGGCATGTTAAAAAACTCCAATCGTTTTCTCCCCCAACTTGTGAATCATTCTATAATACTGTTTTCCCTTTTGTTCAGGGTGTTTTGATGATCTTTGCTGTTCACGCTGTAAAGACTGTGCTCTGTACTCACCAAGTATGTAGGATGATTTTGAAATGATTTTCAAAATACTTAATTGGATTTTCGACATACCCCAACTGTCTTGAACCAGAATACACAGAGTTCAAGGAGAACAAGACAAGATGAGTGTTCGAGAAAAGTATTTAAATTGTATTTTTTCTAAATGAAAATAACTAAGCAATCATTTCGCTAGATAAGACCCTTCTTCCTCGCTGGGATTGTTTACAACTGCATTTGGGATCGCTTTGAAGCCGTGATTTAAACTGCATTTTGGAAGTTCAAAATCGGGCACCATATCAGTCCATTATATGGAGAAAATGGTGAAATGTTTTCCTCAAAAACACAATTTCTTTACGCCACTGAAGACAGAAAGACATCTTGAACATCTTGGATGACAATGGGTGAGTACATTATCTGTAAATTGTTTGTTCTGGAAGTAGACTTCTCCTTTAATATCCAATGATTTTTGACATAAATAATAATAAAAAAGATAATTTTGACCCATACAATACGTGTGCAGTTATGGTACTTAAGACTGTTTATGTGGCCCAAGGTCACATATATGTGTTAAAAAAAAAAAAGTGCTTGCAGCTTGTGCTCTTCAGTTGCACACACACATGTGCTGTAACCTGTATCATTTCATATCAAAGCATGAAAGAAGATATGAAGTTTACAGAACCTCAGACACTTTTATCTTCTGAGAGGGACAATGCACACAGTGTATTAAGATACAGACATCTCTTTCCACATAGAAGATTTGAGAAAAGTCCCTTTTCACCTATTCCTTCCATCCACTTCTCCTCACCCATCTCCTCTCACTCAGCTCACTCAGAATGGCCAATAGCATAATATAATGTTCTACATGAACACAAGTGATATCCATAGTCATGTAGCAAACATTTGAATCATTTGAACTGTCACTGCGTGTCTGGTACAATGGTCTCATTCTCACAAGAAGTAAACTCAAATTAAACAGATCAAAGAGTTCAGATTTTTTTTTAATGCAAATTGCCATCTGTCCCCAGAAGGTGCAAACGATCAAGTCTAGGAATTGATCGATGCAAATTCAAATTGTTAGTTCCTGTCTCCATCTTGGGGGATATCTGTCTGGGTCTGAAGTACTAAAAGAAGTGTAGCAAAAAGATCAGGGAGCTTTCTGTAGCCAGAATGAGCCCATTGTACAAAGTGTGTTGACACGTGTTGTATTTTTCTCAAGTCAAGTATGCATCTTACTCCTAGATTCATCTTGGAGATCTTTATGTCTTGTATTGATTTGATATCTTTGAATTTTCTGTATAATTGGTATAATACATATTTACCTGACTGACAGTAAATTGTTACAATTGATTTTATTCTGACTTACTCTGAAATGATTTTCTCAAGTAGATTAAGTGAAGACGTATGTTACCGCAAATATGCGTCCAGGGTTAAGTACATACTAGATCTCAGGTTAGATGGAGCATGGGGCACATCAGGTGAGATTCTAAATTTCTGACTGATTGACTTTAGTTAAGTTGTTATGCAGTTGCATTAACTATGGGGTCTAGACAAAATACTATTGGAGTACTAGCATGGTTTGGGCATATTTCATAGGACTAGCCATAACCTCTGGTTATTGTCTCAGCTTTATTCAAATTGTTATATAGTTAGACTAACTATAAGTTGTTACATAGATGACTTTAGGGGGATAAACAGAACCACTATTAAAAAAATGACAAGCATGAGGCGGTCTATTAAACAGTTAGTCATAACCTCTGATTAATGATCAGACTGGAGGGTTTGTGATCGTGGGGCCCATGTAAATCGGCCGACGTGAGGCACCCTGAGCGACATAGATTCCTAATGAAAGAGTAAATATAAAGTAAAGAGTTAAATAGAATAACCAAATGTTAGAATAGTAACAATTAGAAATGGACAAACAACTAGTTTGTATGACAATCTAAATTCAAGGTCATAATAAAATGGAGACACATTAGATGATAAAATGGAGTCAGATTGAATTTAACTTCAATTAAATAACCTTGCGTGCTGAAAGGGCTGAACACACAAGAAACCTTCATCCACCATTGGGTCAATTGCGTGGACCTTACACTACGAGCATCGAATGTCTAGTTTAATGCAATGTCTAGTTTCAGTATCTAATGCCTTACAGAATCTGCACAATGTTAATTATTTTGCCAAAATAAGAGGGATCAATTTTCTCTTGTGGACTATATGTAAATGTGGACTAAATGCAAACTTTTGTCTTGGCCATCTAGTAGGCATACGATAATGTTTGCATTTTCACGTTCTTTGATTGGATGATGGTCAGAGAGTGTAATAGTAGTCAGAGCTAGCAAAGAGCTAGTTGTTTTGACAGTATTATTACTTTTCTAAGATTTCTTACTGCATGAAATTGTTTATTTAGTACTGACCTGAATAAGATATGTCACATAAAAGATGTTTACATATAGTCCACAAGAGAAAATGATAGTCAGATATCAACTTTTCAGCCTAGCTAGCAATATCACAGCAATATTTGTCCAACTCTGAATAGTGTTGAGCCTGGCAGTGGTGCCTCAAGACAATGTCTCTGAAGTATGACAGCAAAGTAAAAGTCATAGAAGTGGATGACTCTATCCATAACTTCAAAATAGTGTTTTTGGCAGCAGTTCTTGCAGCTGATAAGGTCCTTTTTTGATGAGCATTCAACTGGAGAATGGAATCATCTAACAGTAGAAAAAGTAGGGGATCTCGAGGTATATCCAAGTGCAGGAAATCTGAAAGAACAGAACATAGAAATGTCTGAAAAAAAGACTCACCACTGGGCATTCCCAAAACATGTGCAGGTAAGAGTCTACTGTAGATTTATTACATACATGACAATAAGGATCAAGGCCCATATGTATAAAAATTCTCAGAAATGCATTGTGCAAAATTATTACTGATGGTTTGAAATCCTTTTCTATTGGTATCTTTACTCATTTACAGTTGGAGCAATGATGTGAACATGAGTTCAGTTTTGCCAGCTTAGTGACTTTGTCGCTAGATTTAGCGACTTTTCAGACCCCCTTGGTGATTTTTTTCTAAAAAAGCGCCTAGTGACAAATTAGCGACTTCTTGGACAAACCTTATTTAGATTCTGAGACTCTCCAGTACTGCCACACGAGCGTGAGGTCTTGTTTTCCCGGCACACTTATACTTCTCTCATGCTCTCTCTCTCTATCTGCAATGACAGAGAGGAGCAGCGCTTACAGTTAAATGAGATATTCTGTTGCTTCTAACTCTGTTTTACATGCAAGTATAGTTGAAATCACAGCTCATCTGTATGTCTTAATCATGTGTGTATTTGATTTCATCAGACAATGTTGTGATTATGAATCACATTTTAGTGCATATTAATATCTTGGAGAGCTGGTTGTGTCTTAATGGGCTGCGTTTCAGTCACTATTTCATATTCATCCCATTGTGACAACAGAAACAGTAAAATATATCAATGAAAACAGTTTTATTAAGAATCTGGCTGCATTAAAATGCCATATATGAGTGCAGAGAGGCAAGACAACAAACACACTTACGTCATGAATATGCTAATTATCATATGACGTAATCTAGCAACATTTAGTGATTTTTAGCAACACTGAAGTTGGCAACACTGCATGAATTCCATCAACAGCTCCAATAAGTCCCAAAAAGCCCTCAGCCCTCTTAAAAGTGTCTTGTTTTTGCAACATGGTTTGACGGTCAGTTGGAAGTCTGTGAACTGCCACAGTGGCCAAAAGAAAAAAGTGTTACACATTTTGTAAGCTTATTGCATATTTTCATGGAGTCAATTGTTTTATTTCTGATAATAATGCAATGAAACATGCCAAATTGTATGGTCATACTTTTTGACCATGCTGTCATACAGAGAAATTATGAGCACATGCAAAAACAAGAGAGGACCAACAAAATGTTAATAATTGATGTTGTAGTCAATGTTGCCAGTTTAGTGATTTTGTCACTGGATTTAGTGACTTCCTCACCCTTTTTGAGACTTTATTCAAAAGCCTAGTAACTAAATCAATTTCTTGGACAAACCTCATTTAGATTACAGCACTCGCCCACTGATATATTTATATTTCTATAGATCAGTGAAGTCAACATTATGACTCGTCCTCATCAGATACATTTAGTGACTGTTTTAGCTACTTTCAACTGAAAGTTGGGTTTTTTTCCCTTTCATATTTTGATAGTTTAAGTGAAATGTAAAGTTATTAAAACCCTCCACACATCACTTTTCTGAAATTCTAAGAATGACATAATTTTACTCTTATTCCTAGACTTAATAATAAGAGACCTCCACACATCACTTTTGGCCACTGTTGTGTTTGGTGGGGTTAGTGTCACAATATTTAAGACCCTGTTTACTGTGTCATCACTGGTGCATTGCTGCATGTTTCCTACTTTTATTTCTGCAGTTAGAGCATTGATTTGTAGAGTGGAATGAGTTATGTTTCTTACTTGGTCAGTTACAAAAACAATTGCTTGATGATTAAGTTTGTATCGTTTTATCAATTCCATATCATCATATAACTCCAATATGTCATATGTTCATTGGAATGTGTGTGTCTCCTCCTCTTTGCTGCCATCTTGTTACTCCTAACTTGGTTAGGAGACGTCTCCAGCTCTCTTAAATAATTTAGGAGCTGAGACCTAGTCTTAACAATTAAGAACCTTTATAATTCACTCTTATTCTTAAGTCTAGGAATAAAATTAAAATCAAACTTGATCATCAAGCATTTTTTTTTGTAAGTGACCAAGTAAGAACCTTAATAACTGATTCTACTCTACGAATCAATGCTCTAACTGCAGAAATAAAAGTAGTAATTATGTTTTTCAATGGAAAATTGGAAAAATGCAGCAATGCACCGGTGATGACACAGTAAGCAGGGTCTTAAATATTGTGACACTAACCCCACCAAACACAACAGTGGCCAAAAATGATGTGTGGAGGTCTCTTATTCTTAAGTCTAGGAATAAGAGTAAAATTACATCATTCTTAGAATTTTGACACACTTAAGACAAAAATTTCACTCTGAGCATCTTTATAAATATGGCCCCTGGTTCATACCACATCCCAATCAGGTTGAGCAAGACCTTTCCTTTCCCAGGAGTGGATAGCTGGAATATAAGTATACTGCTGTAAAAGGACTAAAGGATAAATCTTATAAACTAAACCACTAGGAGTATTAATATTTAACCACTCCCACAGAGGATGTTGGAGCACATTGGAGGCCTAAGGAATGTTGTAGGCCTTTAAAGCCTCAGTCTTATATATAAAAACAAAGAAAATCCAGGTAAAGAAAACTCTGCACTTAAGACCTGAAACGATCGTGAAATTAAAAGAGTTAAGAATAAGTGACGATACTATATCCCAGATTGCAGAAATTAATTGAGGGGTATTTCTGTCACTACCTGGAGCTTTGTTCTTTGTCATGGAGTCTAGAGCCAGTTTCAGTTCATCTAGTGACAGTGGGACATTTAGCATCTCTAAGTGATGTTCATCAAATTTGGGGAGGGGAAACTGAAAGAAAAAGATACATTTTGTTGATAACTAGAGGAAGAATTAGAAGTATATAGTTCATAGTAAGATTTAAAGAATGTGAGTAACCAAAAAGTAGCTGGTTCACTTTGACTGATAGAAAAACAAATACTCTGAACCAGTAACTGTTTGGTTAACCACATTTTTCAAATAACATTTATGTTCAGCAGAAGAAAGAAACTCATTCAAGTTTTAAAAAAACAACTTGAGAGTAAGTAAATGACGCAATGACAGTCATTTGTCAGTGCCTCACTCCTCAAAGTTTAAGAGTGTGTAGATGACACGAAGCTGCCGACATTAGCTGCATTAAAAACAGATGGGTGCTATATGAATGGGTTCCTATGGAGACCGGAACAGAAGAGCATCCATTCGGATGTTAGAATCTGTAAAGTTGCAAAGCTTAATGTCTCAAACCGAAAGGGATATTTATTATAAAAGTTATATAATTAGTAGTAATTAGTATAGTTGTGTGTTGTGAGACTGTTTTGTTTTAAGCGCATCATTTTGCACACTGGATGTGAATACTGTAAATGTTTTGAGCTGCACTGCATTTGTTTTGTCCTATCTATCATATGTTGATGCCTCATTACAAATAAAAGTATTTTAATTTTAGAGTATATTTTTATGTTGTTACGTCATAGGACGTATATTTATTTTTGTACTCATGTTTGTTGTTGTTATTGTTGTTGTATTGCGTGCAATGCATTGTACGCAGTTCCTCTCTCTCCCTCTTTCTCTCTCTCCCCTCTCTCTCCTACTGGCAGCGCTTGATTGGAACCAGCTGCAGGAAATTGCGCAGCAAGCGGGAGCGTCTGAATACGGGGAAGCAGAGCAGTATTGAGAGTTTCTGTTGAGAGCGCGTGCTGAAGCTCCGTCGTTTTCGTCCTCTGTCTCCTGCCCCAGACAAAACTTTTCTTTGTCTTTTGAATGTACCATATTGCGAATAACGTTGTTGCGAAAACCTGGTTGAATTGCTGTGTGAGTAGGTTGCGCCTACATTGAAAGAAAGATTTGTTTCCCCTGTATCTCGCAACGGTCCATTTTAAGTTGGTAATCAGTTATTTGTTGTTTATTTTGTTTATTCGTTATTTGTAAATAATCTTTCGTTCCTTTTTGAAGCAAGTAGGTTGGGGATTGCCTTTTTTTTTTTTTTGGTGTAAACTTTTTCTCCTGGTTTTGGTGAGTTAAGGAGTCAGGGAAGGCTGCTCCTGTATTTCTTTTGAGATTTTGTTTTTGATAGGTAATTTAGTCCTAACTCCTTAGTTTAGTTTTCATTTTGTTTGTTTTGTTGGCCTTGATCCCCTTGCTGCTTCCAATTCTTTTGTTTTTGTTATAATAAATTTTGTGAAAACTTATCAAAATCGTGTGGTTTCGTAATCATTGTGAGCTGGGACAGGAGAAAGAGTGTTGTCGATCTCAAATTTACCTCTCTTTATTTTCCTTGTCATCGGCCTCTCCAACCTAGACTGGTGAGGTCGTGACAATGTAGAAATATATAGTTTTTCATAAATGCATTTTATATCCACAATGCAAATAGCAATGTTTGGATTTATGAAATTATTAATATTGTATATTGAATATTATTTTCCTAGAATAACTTCCACTAACCACTGAATTATCCACTAACCTAGTTTCTAATATATTTTCTCTCCCATTATGAATATACATGTATATTTTAAATTTTTAATTCATTTTTTTCATTTCAGTTCACAGTGTAATAACTAATTAACAGAAAACTATTGAATTTAAAACTATTAGTAAATGTTGAAACTTTAAGGTTATTAAATGCTGTACTAGTTGTTCATCATCAGTTCATGTTAACTAATGTAGTTAATGTTATCAAGTGAAACCTCGTAACTTGGATAAATAGCTCACATCTTAATGCAGGGGTCACCAAACTTGATCCTGGAGGGCCGGTGTCCTGCAGAGTTTAGCTCCAACTTGTCTCAACACACCTGCCTGGAAGATTCAAGTAAACCTACAGTATTAAGACCTTGGTGTGTTTGATTACGGTTGGAGCAAAACTCTGTAGGACACTGGCCCTCCAGGATTGAGTGTGGTGACCCCTGTCTTAATGGGTAATTTAGCTGATTTTCAACCTTTTCATACATTTGTAACTTTTGTGTAGTTTGTAGTATATTTAAATGAACTATGTGTAGTCTTTCTTCATGTTACCTGCACACAGATATCACTGTTTATTTGTCAGCAAACGTCTGCTGGAAGATGAAAAACACATTAGTGAGTTGATCATCATAGATCTGATTCATTGTCTTTTCTCTTTCTGTCTTCAGTTTGTGTAGATGCAGTATTACAGAGAAACAGTGTCTCATCCTGACTTCAGCTCTGAAATCAAACCCATCACACCTTAGAGAACTGAACCTGAGCAGGAATAAACTAGGAGACTCTGGAGTGAAAAACCTCAGTGATCTACTGATGAACACACAATTCAAGCTGGAGAAACTAGAGTTAGTACAGTTAAACTTTATTTATTTTAAGACAGCAGATCTGAAGTTATGTATTTTTTTAAAGCAGTGCACTGGTTTTGCCATATTGGTCACATTTTGCAAGTGTTTTTTTTTGTTTGTTTGTTTTTTTTTTGTTTTAAATTTTATTTATTTATTTATTTTTTGATAGTAAGTAAGTGTGTAAATGCAGAAATCAGCCTTTCATTAGAGAATAAAGAATGGAGGCACTAAATAAAATAAAGTAAAAGAAGTAAGTAGAAGCAGTGCCTGCCCTCATACAAAACTAACATGACTTAAAACAAACTATTAGAAACTAAATGCCTCTTCAATATTATGATCATCACAGATCCTAAACCTTAGTTTGAATCAAATAAAAACACAGAAGGATTCACACTGTAAACTGGAGAGATTGAGCTCAGTAACATTCACATACAAGAATCAGGAAACATGATAATAATGATAATATTTTCTTTTCTTATTTTATGCTGTTTTTGCCATTGCAGATTAAGCTACTGTGAAATGACAGATGAAGGTTGTTCTGCTGTGACTTCAGCTCTGAAATCAAACCCATCACACCTGAGAGAACTGAACCTGAGCTGGAATGAACTAGGAGACTCTGGAGTGAAAAACCTCAGTGATCTACTGATGAACACACAATTAAAGCTGGAGAAACTAGAGTTAGTACAGTTAAAGTTTATTTATTTTAAGACAACAGATCTGAAGTTATATTTTTTAAAGCAGTGCACTGGTTTTGCCATATTGGTCACATTTTGCAAGATGTTTTTATTTTATATTATTATTTATTTATAGTAAGTGAGTGTGTAAATGCAGAAATCAGCCTTTCATTAGAGAATAAAAAATGGAGGCATTAAATAAATAAAATATAGTAAAAGAAGTAGAAGCAGTACCTGCCCTCATACAAAACTAACGTGACTCAAAACAAACTATGTGAAACTAAATGCCTCTTCAATATTATGATCATCATAGATCCTAAACCTTAGTTTGAATCAAATAAAACACACAGAAGGATTCACACTGTAAACTGGAGAGATTGAGCTCAGTAACATTCACATACAAGAATCAGGAAACATGATAATAATGATATTTTCTTTTCTTATTTTATGCTGTTTTTGCCATTGCAGATTAAGCTACTGTGAAATGACAGATGAAGGTTGTTCTGCTGTGACTTCAGCTCTAAAATCAAACCCATCACACCTGAGAGAACTGGACCTGAGCTGGAATAAACTAGGAGACTCTGGAGTGAAAAACCTCAGTGATCTACTGATGAACACACAATTCAAGCTGGAGACACTACAGTTAGTACAGTTAAAGTTTATTTATTTTAAGACAACAGTTCTGAAGTTACATTTTTTTAAAGCAGTGCACTGGTTTTGCCATATTGGTCACATTTTGCAAGTTTTTATTTTTATTATTATTTATTTATAGTAAGTAAGTGTGTAAATGCAGAAATCAGCCTTTCATTACAGAATAAAAAATGGAGGCATTAAATAAATAAAATAAAGTAAAAGAAATAGAAGCAGTACCTGCCCTCATACAAAACTAACATGACTCAAAACAAACTATTAGAAACTAAATGCCTCTTCAATATTATGATCATCACAGATCCTAAACCTTAGTCTGAATCAAATAAAAAACACAGGAGGATTCACACTGTAAACTGGAGAGATTGAGCTCAGTAACATTCACATACAAGAATCAGGAAACATGATAATAATGATAATATATTATTTTCTAATTTTATGCTGTTTTTGCCATTGCAGGTTAAGCGACTGTGAAATGACAGATGAAGGTTGTTCTGCTGTGACTTCAGCTCTGAAATCAAACCCATCACACCTGAGAGAACTGAACCTGAGCTGGAATCAAATAAAAAACACAGGAGTGAATCACTTATGTGACGTACTGAAGGATTCACACTGTAAACTGGAGAGATTGAGGTCAGTAACATTCACAAGAATCAAAATGATTAAAATCACTTCAACAGTTTAAACCAAAACACTTTATAGTATCTAACGATGTCTACAGAAGCTTCTTAAACGAGCTCATCCAGTAAGTAAAACTGTTAAAGTGTGGAATAAAGAGTCTTCAGCATGTTTTACACTAAACAATACTTTTGAATTGAACTATTTTTAGAGTTTACCACAGAAAAAAATCTTTTTTATAAGTTTTATAAGAGAAGTCCCTGACTTTTTGCGACAGGTGGGATTCAGCTTACAGCACTTCTCATTAGTGATCGACCAATATTTATTTATTTTTTTATTACGATATCGATTATTTGCATAATTATATGCCCGATAACTGATATGCAGAACCGATATTTATTTACTGTTAAAAAGTAAATCAGTGACTGAGTAAATTAAGTCCATACTTCACTTTGGGTTTTCATCCTAAAAATGTTGAAAATTAGCATATAACAAACAAACATAACAAACAAAGCATCATTGTATTTATCAACTGGCATGTTATATCAGAATTACTAATATTGTTTTCCTCGTTATATTCTGAAATGCCTGCTGACAGCACCGTTTATCTATGCATTTACATAGAAGTATACTCAAACTGTGATCGCTGGCAACGATAATACATAATTTCCATAGAGTTGTACATATTTAGAAGTGTATTAGAAAAATAAAGGTTATATAGTACATGTTAATATAATTGAGGGTGTTTTAAACAAGTGAATCTTGTTAAAAGTTACATGTGGTGGCTATCAGAGCATCAACCCGGTGAGTGAACTTATAGAGCCCTGCATTTCACCCCGAGCCCGATGGGCCCCGACTTTTTTACGTCCATAGGGCCGGCTTCGGGCCAATATTCACGTCATAGCTCAGATGCAGGCCGGACTTCGGGTCTGTTTTATGCTTCTTCTTATTTTTATATTTTTGACATCCACAATTTATGGTGATGAAAAAATTCCGCGCTGGTGAAAAGAACACAAAACTTCACTTTCAGTTTCACTTTTGAGACCGGCTCAGAAGGCGTTTAGCGTCTCCATCAGCAGCGTCAGCGAGCGTGCCTTCAACGCAGCGGGAGGCAATAGGCTAAAGCTTGCTGCAAAGCAAAAGTAATTACCATGAATGTGTCGAGGGGAAATAGTAAGGAGATTTTTTTTAGATTTATTAATAAACTAGTGTTTTGATTTCAGGAACAAATGCCGATCCGGTCTCGCCATCTTTTCTTTGGACGCGCCTTTAAAAAGCATCATTACAGATTACATAATAAAGAGTTTTTATTTTCGGTTTGATCAATTTCGTTAAATAATAATGTTGAGCTTTCTATATGTATATTTATCATGTCTGTGAGGTTTGTATTCGCTGAGTTTCGGTTTATTTTTGGCATGTGCTCCTGTTGAGACAACAGAAAGCGCATAATGATTGTTTTATAAAAGCACCGTTTGCAACGTTTTGTTGATATTGTGAGTGCACACAAATAAAAGGAGACCCTTTACAGTTCCGAATGATGCATTACTCTACCTTTATTAGCAAAAATGCCGGAATAATCAAATTGTTTCCACTGAAAGAGATACGATTAGTGATGGCGCTGGCGCCTCCGTGTCCTGTAAGCAGCTTTAATTAGCTTCCAACTCTCCGCACAAACCATTGGGTATGTGCCTAATACCGCACATTTATCCAAGTTTAACATTGAAACTAACATTGCTTTATACTTTAACTCTTTTAGGCTTATATCTATAGATTTTATTTAAGGCAAGGATTATTAAGTGAGTTCGAGCTATTTCTTATGACGGTTTAAGCTTATATGTGACTTCATAAGACTATAATGAACATACAGCAGAGAGAGAATTAAATTCAGCTCTTTCATTTCCAAAAATGTGCTCATTCATAGCTGTATATAATTTAATTCAGGCAAAGTTATGTTTATTGGGACAGGACTTGAATTAATTTACATGACTGTAAGTTCGTCTCTATTTTTTAGAGCCAAGCTGCATAAACTAGTTACATATCAGGCATTTATGTATCACATCTAATATGAGCATTAATGGCTGTTATATTAAATAAAGTTGAGTAATTACAGCAAAGCAAGAAAGTAGGCTATGCTTTGCACCCCATTGTTGTCGGGTCTCCCCTCAGGCGCGCTGCATTCTAAGTGTGCAGGAACACGCTATATATATTACATATAATTATTATTATATATAATATATTATATATAATTATATATATATATATATATATATATATATATATAATTTATTTATTTATTTATTTATTTATTTATTTATTTTTTAATAGACTTTCAGACTGCAGTATCACTGAAGAAGGTTATAAAGCTCTGGCTTCAGCTCTGAGATCAAACCCTTCACACCTGATAGAGCTGGATCTCACAGGAAATGATCCTGGACAATCAGGAGTGAAGGAGCTCAATGATTTACTACAGGATGGACTCTGTTCATTAAAGACCATCAGGTGAAAAAAAACCTTAAAATATAAACCATTGTTGAATAGGAATGACATGAACTGTAGCAGTTGTCAAATGCACCATTGTTGAATAGGACATGTACAAAATCCTTATCTGCTTCCTGTAGGTTTTTGAAAAGTCCTGCTGCAGAGAAAGCGTGTGAGTATCTCACAGGAGTTCTGGGTAAAAGTCCATTACTACTGAAAGAACTGGATCTGAGTGGAGATAAATTAGGAGATCTGGATGGGGAGAAACTCTCTGCTCTTTTGATGGACTCTCATAGCAAACTGGAGAAAATAATGTGAGTGAACATGATTTATACATTGAAACTTCTTTGATTATTCATTATTAAAGACTGTCAGTCACATGTGTAATCAGATATGAAGAGCTGTTGATCTGATGTGTGTTGAATATGTGCTGAATAATAATAATCAAGCGTTGTGTTAGTTCAGACAGAACACGTCAGTCAAGCTCACATCAGCTGATACTGCCAACACTAACAGTATGCAATATAACTGTAATAAATATACATGATGAAAGTGGTTCTGACTGAAATGCTGTTTTTTGTGTTCAGGCTGAATAATTGTGATCTGACAGAGAAAAGCTGTTCAGTTCTAGCTACTGTTCTCTCCTCCAAAACCATCCTGAAAGAGATGAACCTGAACAACAGTCGTCTGCTGGATTCAGGAGTCAAAGAGATCTGTGAAGGACTGAAGAATCCTGTGTGTGAGCTGAAGATACTGAAGTGAGTACATTTCACCAACAGCTACACTCAACACCACAGCAATGAGATCAATACTGCACACTGGCTGATGATGGGAATATTATATGTGACCCTGGAACACAAAACCAGTCATAAGGGTCCATTTTTTTTAAATAGAGATTTATACATAAATTAACATCTTAAAGCTGAGTTAATAAGCTTTCCGTGGACGTGGTTTGTTAGAATACAACAATATTTGACCGAGATGCAACTATTTGAAAATTTGGAATCTGTGGGTGCAAAAAATAAAAACTTAAAAAAATATTGAAAAAATCACCTTCAAAGTTATACAAATGAGATTCTTAGCAATGCATATTACTAATCAAAAATTAGCTTTTGATATATTTAAGTTAAGAAATGTACAAAATATCTACATGGAACATGATATTTACTTAAAGGAGAAGTCCACTTCCAGAACAACAACTTACAGGTAATGTACTCACCCTTGTCATCCAAGATGTTCATGTCTTTCTTTCTTCAGTCGTAAAGAAATTATGTTTTTTGAGGAAAACATTTCTGCATTTTCTCCATATAATGGACTGATATGGTGCCCCGAGTTTGACCTTCCAAAATGCAGTTTAAATGCAGCTTCAAACGATCACAAATGCGGTTGTGAATGATCCCAGCCGAGGAAGAAGCGTCTTATCTAGCGAAACGATTGGTTATGATTTGGAGTCAGACTGAAAGGACTGTAATAGGTGAGGTGTGATATCTAGCTTTCCTCAAGGGGTGTCAGTCAAAACACAGGGTCAGCTTCGTCCAAAAAGTTAAATTTCTCTTAACATAAGAGTAATTTCCAACCAATATGCACACAACACAGCTGTACACGGACATTGCAGGTGATCAAATAATAATATTTGTCTGAATGTGTGGGTGTGGTCTACAATAAAGAAAGAATAAAAGATAGATTAAATTACATGATTCAAAATAGTAGTCCAAAACATTCGAATGAAATGCTTAATTTTCTTATTGAACACTCAGGTTAAATATTATCAAAGAACCGAATTACAACAATAAAACTTATAACAACACCACCACCTAGTGGTTAGAAATGGCAAACATTTTCATACTTGAAACCGCTTATGAGGCAATTCACATAATCTGCACCTAAGCATGAATATCGTGTACATAAGCTTCAAATTAACAGCGATTCAGTCACTATGGCAGTAACATACAGAAGAATACAAATCTGACATTTCGTTACGTTAGTACATTATTATTTGTCAGAACTCGAGTCATGATCATGACGGCAAGGCATATTCAAACGTGCTCGGTTCGGGCATATTTCATAGTACTAGCCATAACCTCTGGTTATTGTCTCAGCTTTATATAAGTTGTTATATAGTTAGACTAACTATAGGGGGTTAGATAAAAACACTGTTGAAGTATTAGCATATTTCATAGTTCTGGCCATAATTACTTTAGTTTAAGTTTTAACTAAGTTGTTACATAGGTGACTGTAGGGGGATAAACAGACCCACTATTAAAAAAATGACAAGCATGAGGCGGTCTATTAAATAGTTAAGTAATCTGCACAATGTTAATTATTTTGGCAAAATAAGAGGGATCAGTTTTCTCTTGTGGACTATATGTAAATGTGGACTATATGCAAACTGTTGTCTTGGCCATCTAACAGGCATACGATAATGTCTGCATTTTCACGTTCTTTGATTGGATGATGGTCAGAGAGTGTAATAGTAGTCAGAGCTAGCAAAGAGCTAGTTGTTTTGACAGTATTATTACGGTTTCTAAGATTTCTTACTGCATGAAATTGTTTATTTAGTACTGACCTGAATAAGATATTTCACATAAAAGGTGTTTACATACAGTTCACAAGAGAAAATTATAGTCAGATAGGGATATTAACTTTTCAGCCTATCACAGCAATATTTGTTCAATGTCTCTGAAGTATTATAGCCAAGTAATAGTCGTGGAAGTGGATCCATAACTTCAAAATAGTCTTTTTGGCAGCAGTACTTGCAGCTGATAAGGTCCTTTTTTGATGAGCAATCAACTGGAGAATGGAATCATCTAACAATAGAAAAAGTAGGGGATCTCGAGGTATATCCAAATGCAGGAAATCTGAAAGAACAGAACAGAACAAAAAAGACCACCACTGGGCATTCCCAAAACATGTGCAGGTAAGAGTCTACTGTAGATTTATTACATACATGACAATAAGGATCAAGGCCCATATGTATAAAAATTCTCACAAATGCATTGTGCAAAATTATTACTGATGGTTTGAAATCCTTTTCTATTGGTATATTTACTCATTTACAGTTGGAGCAATGATGTGTTGAGTTCAGTGTTGCCAACTTAGTGACTTAGTGACTAGATTTAGCGACTTTTCAGACCCCCTTGGCTCTGACTTTTTTCTAAAAAAGTGCCTAGTGACTAATTTAGCGACTTCTTGGACAAACCTTATTTAGTTTCTGAGACTCTCCAGTACTGCCGCACGAGCGTGAGGTCTTGTTTTCCTGGCGCACACACACTTCTCTCATGCTCTCTCTCTCTATCTGCAGCAGCAGAGAGGAGCAGCGCTTATATAGTTGAAATCACAGCTCATCTGTATGTCTTAATCATGTGTGTATTTGATTTCATCAGACAATGCTGTGATTTATGAATCAGGCTTTTAGTGCATATTAATATCTTGGAGAGCTGGTTGTGTCTTAATGGGCTGCATTTCAGTCACTATTTCATATTCATCCCATTGTGACAACAGAAACAGTAAAATATATCAATGAATTGAGAATTTGGCTGCATTAAAATGCCATATATGAGTGCAGAGAGGCAAGAGAACAAACACCCTTACGTCATGAATATGCTAATTAGCATATGATGTAATTAGCAACATTTAGTGATTTTTGGCATCACTGAAGATGAGTTCCATCAACAGCTCTAATAAGTCCCAGAAAGCCCTCAATCCTCTTCAAAGTGTCTTGTTTTGCAGCATCCCATATGAAAATCTGATATATGGCAATATATGTAAAACACAGATATATATATGTCCAAGTATGGATTACATAGATATACAAAATATATGTCAGATACTTGTACATATATGCAACATATATTTCAAAATATTACAAAAATGGCCGCTTTCAAATATGTAACACACATTTTCCCCAATACACACATATATGGAACATACATGTCTTTATAATACATGTTCATATATGGGGAACAATGTATATGTAAAATAAATATATGTTAAATATAAGTTACATACATTTGAACTAAAAATTTAATGGCAAAATATAAATGGCAAAAACACAAAAACAGTAATGTTTCAAAAACTTTTAATAAACTGATCATTTCAGCTACAAAACACGATAATATTAACACATCATTTTAAAGTTAAAATTAAGTTTGAAGCACATTAATCCTAAAAAGGGCAAGCTGATGAAGAGAAATCAGAAAATGAATTCACTGCTATTTTCCATCTTCTTATGACACAAATAATACAATATCATGTTTTTTTTTTTTTTTTTTTTTTTTAAACGTGACTTTTATTAAAAGTGACCTTCATGTCAGCACTGCATAGAAATGAATATCTGTGAGAAACATTTAGGATTGTTTAGGGCGCACATCATATAAATGTCATCATAAAGTAATATTATCTTATAAAATACATAATGTAAATGAAGTAAAACACTTGCTTAAATACATTTTAAATGAGATAAAACACTTACTTCTAGTGTTTCCCTGTTAAAAGCGACCTCCACCTCAGCACTGCATAGCAATTCAGATCTATGAGAAATGTTTAGGTTCACACAGCATATTAATACCATCATCAAGTAATATTACACATAATGTAAATGAAGGAAAACACTTACTTTTGTCATTTTCCTTGATAAAATCAACTTTCCTGTCTGAAAGAAAATATCGCTTTGAGAAACAGTTTAAATACATAAATACACATAAATTTAGCTATAAATCAATATGACGTTATAAAATGCATATTTTAAAGGAGATAAAAAAAAAAACATACTTTCCCTGTTAAAAATGACCTCTACATCAGCACTGCATAGCAGTTGAGATCTGTGAGAAACATTTAGGCTTGAACTGCATAACGTTAATATCGTCATAAAGTAATATTATCTTATAAAACACATATCGCAATTGAGGTAAAACACTTACTTTCTGTGTTTTCTTGATCATACCAACTGCCCTGTCTGCTCCGCATCGCGAGTGGAAAAAAATATCTTTGCAAAAAGTTTAGCGGCATACAGCACATTAATATCATTATAAAATGATATGATATTACAAAACACATTTTGTGCATAAGATTAAACAATTTATTTTGTTGTTTCCCGTTCTCAAGTGCTCCGCATCGCGAGGGAAGAAAATGGCATCTGTGAAAAAGATTTCAAATGGGTGAAGCGCGCACACGAGCAAATGTCCCGGATGTGACTAATAAGGATATAAGGCCGTATTTACACCGCTGTTTACACTAGCTTGTGTTAATCCTCTAAAATTCAACACCACAAGTTTAAATCTTTACTCTAAAAGTCCTTAACACCAGGATTTTAACACTGCGATTTTGCTAATTATCCATTCATAGACTCTTAGTATCTGCCCATTAAAATCCAAACAGTGACTTTTTTTTATTCAAGATATGGTCAGTGTACCTTCAAGAAAAAAAAAAAAAGAAAAAAATAACAATGAACTGTGTATTGTGTGACAATACAAACTGAGGCTTTTTTCGTAGCTGCTTTCATGACTATCTATATGATCAAATAGTTTCATAACTCTGTAAAAAGTAAAAGAAAAAAAAGCGTCATCCACATATTTGTACATGTTCTTTATCATATATAGCTCATTCAAACAGTGTTATTACAAATATGTACATGTATGTTCACATATATTAACTATTGTTTTATATATATATATATATATATATATATATATACAGTGTTGGGAAGGTTACTTTGGAAATGTAATAGGTTACAGATTACAAGTTACTTGATTTAAAATGTAATAAGTAGTGTAACTTTTCAATTACTTTATTAAAGTAATGTAACTTATTACTTTTAATTACTTTTTGATTACTTTTCTAAATTTCTAATATTTTCAACTGTTAGTCATTTTGAAACAGACAGAGTTAAACTGACAGTAGTGTTCAACACTGATTACTGTCAGACTTTCAAAATCCTTTATCACTTGAATTAAGATTATAATAAGTAAGGGATAATATACATCTTTTTTTTTGCGATAACAACTGGCTGAATGTACATTATCTCACTTATTGCACAGCTGCTTGATAGATTATTTAGACATTTTATGTCAAAATTATTAGACACAAAACATTGATCTGAGTTAAAATATTTGAACACAAAGCTTCCACGAAGAAATCAGTTGCTAGCAAACTGCAAGTTCAAACTAGATATTTTAGGGATACAGTGCAGTCATACCACTTTTCTTACACAACATTTCACCACATAAATAATTAAGTAGTAGTACTAGTTTGTTAGTTATCTTATAATCCATTACAATGTACAAAAAATGGCAGCAACAATAGAGCAAGTCCATGATACCAGGATGACAGAATTAAGAAATTGTACACATGACATTGAATTAAGCTTTAAAACTTTTTTTTTTTACTTATATCATTGGGCTTTTTATGCCTTTTATTGTGAGAGAGAGAGATGACAGGAAAGAGCTGGGAGGAGAGAGGGGAGCGGGATCGGCAAAGGACCTCGAGACGGGAATCGAACTCCGGTCACCGTGAACGCAGTTGCGTTATATGTCATAACATAAATAACATCATAACAAGAAATAGTTTAATAGCTATGATACTGGGTTTGAAATCAAATGTTTGCATAGTTATGACAGAAAACACTAGCATCTAACAATGCCTTGGAAAAAAACAATCTTAAAAAATAAAGTTTATGCATAAACCCAAATAGGAAATAAAACAGTTATTGAATAAGCATGTGTCCTATTCTGTGTCCTAAACTCCTGAAACATTGGTGTCTCATTTTAGAGCAGTCAATGCAATTTAAAAGAAGTCAATTAAATCTGTAAGTGTGTGGGGGTGTGTGAAAAAAATCAGATGTAATCCCCTTTGTAATCACTGGCATTTTTCTAAAGTAACTGTAATTTAATTACATATTTTTTCTCAGTAACTGTAACTAATTACAATTACATTTATTTTGTAATTAAATTACGTAATTCCGTTACATGTAACTAGTTACTCCCCAACACTGTATATATATATATATATATATGTTCATATATGGCCATATATCACATTTCTATGTGGGATGGTTTGACGGTCAGTTGGAGGTCAGTTGGAAGTCCGTGAACTGCCACAGTTGCCAAAAGAAAAAAAAAAATGTGTTACTGATTTTGTAAGTTTATTGCATATTTTCATGGAGTCAATTGTTTTATTTCTGATAATAATGCAGTGAAACATTATTATCAGCCAAATTGTGCGGTCATAATTTTTGGCCATGCTGCCATACAAAGAAATTATGAACACATGCAAAAACAAGAGAGACCAACAAAATGTTAATAATAGATGTTGTAGTCAGTGTTGCCAATTTAGTGATTTTGTCACTAGATTTAGTGACTTCCTCACCCTTGTTAAGACTTTATTCAAAAGCCTAGTAACTAAATCAATTTCTTGGACAAACCTCATTTAGATTACAACACTCACCCACTGATATATTTGTTATTAAAACCCTCCACACATCACTTTTGGCCACTGTTGTGTTTGGTGGGGTTAGTGGCACAATATTTAAGACCCTGCTTACTGTGTCATCACCGGTGCATTGCTGCATTTTTCCTACTTTTATTTCTGCAGTTAGAGCATTGATTTGTAGAGTGGAATGAGTTATTACGTTTCTTACTTGGTCAGTTACAAAAACAATTGCTTGATGATCAAGTTTGTATCGTTTTATCAATTCCATATCATCATATAACTCTAATATGTCATATGTTCATTGCAAAGTGTGTCTCCTCCTCTTTGCTGCCATCCTGTTACTCCTAACTTGGTTAGGAGACGTCTCCAACTCTCTTAAATGATTAGGACCTGAGACCTAGTCTTAACACTTAGGAACCTTTATGAATCACTCTTATTCTTAAGTCTAATAATAAAAGTAAAATTATATCATTAGAATTGATGTAATGATAAAACAATACAAACTTGATCATCAAGCAGTTTTTTTTGTAAGTGACCAAGTAAGAACCTTAATAACATATTCCACTCTACAAATCAATGCTCTAACTGCAGAAATAAAAGTTGAAATTATGTTTTTTTTTTTTTGATGGAAAATTGGAAAAATGTAGCAATACACTGGTGATGACACAGTAAGCAGGATCTTAAATATTGTGACACTAACCCCACCAAACACAACCGTGGCCAAAAGTGATGTGTGGAGGTCTCTTATTCTTAAGTCTAGGAATAAGAGTAAAATTACAAAATTCTTAGAACTTTGACACGCTTAAGACTAAAACTCAGAGTTCAGAATAAGTGATGATACTATATCCCGGATGACAGAAATTAATTGAGGGGTATTTCTGTCACTACCTGGAGCTTTGTTCTTCGTCATTGAGTCTAGAGCCAGTTTCAGTTCAGCTAGTGACAGTGGGACATTTAGCATCTCTAAGTGATGTTCATCAAATTTAGGGAGGGTGAAAATGAAAGAAAAGAAACATTTTGTCAATAACTAGAGGAAGAATTATTAGTATATAGTTCATAGTAAGATTTAAAGAATGTGAGTAACCAAAAAGTAGCTGGTTCACTTTGACTGATAGAAAAACAAATACTATGGGCCAGTAACTGTTTGGTTAGCCACATTTTTCAAATTAACATTTATGTTTAGCAAAAGAAAGAAACTCATTCAGGTTTAAAAAACAACTTGAGAGTTGTAACGAGGAGACAGGAGGCAGGCGAATCCATTCGCAGACTTTTATTAACACAACGAGGCAAAGACATGGTCGAAAGGCAGGCAGGGTCAAACAATGGCAAACTGGTGTTTAGACAGCGAGACGCAGAATAGTCCATAAACAGGCGAGGGTCGATCAGCGGCGTACGTTATCCAAAGGGTGAGCAGGAGAATGGTCAGACAGGCGAGAGTCACAAAAGGCAGGCGGCGGGACAACGAAACAAATAAACAAGGAAAAACAAACGGAAACCAGACACGGGATACGAGGGAACGCTTTGTATGAATGCAAAGAACAATTCAATTCTCGGCAAAGTGTAACAGGAAGACCGGGGCTTTTAATACAGTCTCTGATTGGGCGCAGGTGGTGGGAGCAGTGGCTGATGGATAATGTAGTCCGGGGTGTAATGCAACAGTCAATGTGTGATAGGGTGAGAGTGACATCTTGTGGTGAGCGGAGAGCGGGACACCGACCAGATTCGTGACATAGCCCCCCCACTTATTGGCTCAATAAGTGCTGCTGTGACTTGACCTGACACGTGAAGTCCAGCGATGATTTGACTTGGCCTATGAGGATCAATGGTGACTTGACCTGGTTCGTGGTGACTGGCTGAGGCCTGACTTGGCTTGTGAACTTCAACTGTGACTTGACCTGGCTCATGGAGATCTACTGTGACTTGACTTGGCTTGTGAAGATCAGCTGTGGCTTAACTTGACTCGGGAGGATCCGTTCTGACCTTGTTTGACACAAGAACCTCAGTCTTGACCGTACTTAGCTCAGGAACAGCAGTTTTGACATTACTTGAATCAGGAACGGCCGCAGCTTTAAATCGGTTTGACTCAGGAACCGTAGCTTGAACTTTGCTCGACGCAGGAACCACGGCTGTGACTTTGCTTGCCTTAGAAGGAGCGGCCCTGACTTCACTTGGCTGATGAAGATCAACAATGACTTTACTTGACTCAGGAACCAAGGCTATGATGTTGCTTGACTCAGGAACAACCGCCTTGACATTGCTTGACGCAGGTACGACAGTCTTGACGTTGCTTGACGCAGGAACGACAGCCTTGATGTTGCTGGACTAGGAGGCTTGACTGGACTTGGAGGCTACAGCTGTAGCCTGACTTGACTTTGGAGCAGCGGCTGAAGCTTGACTTGGCTCTGGAATCACAGCAGCAGCTTGATTTTGCTCTTGAGGATCTGCTGTAACCTGGCTTGGCTCATGGAGATCCGCTGTAACGTGACTTGACTCATGAACAACATCGCTTGGCTCAGGAACAACAGCTGTAACGTGACTTGACTCAGGAACAACATGGCTTGACTCAGGAACAACAGCTGTAACGTGACTTGACTCGTGGGGAACAGCTGTGACTTGGCTTGACCCATGTAGAACGACAGCTGTGTCTTGGCTTGACTCATGGTGAACGACAGCTTTGACTTGACTTGACCCAGGGGTAGCCGCCGCGGCATGAAGGAGCACCATTTTAGCTGCCCATACCGTCATTAGGGGGGAGTCCAGCACGTGGGCCATCGTGACCACAGGTGGCATCCGGACGCTGACCACAGGTTCAGGAATGGCCGCCATCTTGTGGAGTGGCTTGGAGATGGCGGCCATCTTGTGCGGTGGCTCTGGCATGGCAGCCATCTTGTGCGGTGGCTCTGGCGTGGAAGCCATCTTGTGCTGTGGCTCTGGCGAGGCAGCCATCTTGACAGTGCTTGGCTCAGGAAAGATGGCGGTAACTTGACTTGAGATAAGGGCGATAGCTCTGACTTGACTTGACACAGGAAACACAGCTTTAACCTGACTTGACACAGGAACAAGAACCGTAGCTTGACTTGACATTGGAACAGCAGCCGTAGCTTGACTTGGCTTGGAAACTCGACTTGACTCAGGAAACACAGCTGTAACTTGACTTGACTCAGGAAATGTAGCTGTGACTTTGTAGGGCTCTGGTATAGCAGCTGTGACGTGATGAAGCTCCATTCTCGCCGCCATCTTGTGAACGGGCTCCTCCGTCGCCGCCATTTTGTGAGCACACACCGGCGCGGCCGCCATCTTGCGCACAGGCTCTGCTGTCGGTGACATAGCATAGACGCGCTCCGGCGCGGCCGCCATCTTGTGAACGGGCTCCGCCGTCGCCGCCATCTTGTGAGCGAGCACCGGCGCGGCCGCCATTACACGGGCGGGTTGTACGGCCGGCGTTACCGCGATGTCGCGTTGCTTCCCCACGACACCCACAGTGAGCGATGAACCAAAGATCTGTAGTGCAATGTCTGCATACTGTTTTAGAATCCAATGGGGTTGATAAAGTGGCATTGAGGAGCGGTGGGGTTCAGAAAGCCCTCCATGGAAAAATATCATCAGACACAGATCGTCCATAGAAGTCTGATTAGCCAACATAATAAAGTCCAAAACGTACTCCTTAATGGACCGATCGCCTTGTTTAAGGCGCATGATCTGAGCTGCTGTATTCTGAGCTGCTGGCCGAGTATTCTGTAACGAGGAGACGGGAGGCAGGCGGATCCATTCGCAGACTTTTATTAACACAACGAGGCAAAGACATGGTCGAAAGGCAGGCAGGGTCAAACAATGGCAAACAGGTGTTTAGACAGCGAGACGAAGAATAGTCCATAAACAGGAGAGGGTCGAGCAGCAGCGTATGTTATCCAAAGGGCGAAGCAGGAGAGTGGTCAGACAAGCGAGAGTCACAAAAGGCAGGTGGCGGGACAACGAAACAAATAAACAAGGAAAAACAAACGGAAACCAGACACGGGATACGAGGGAACGCTTTGTATGAATGCAAAGAACAATTCAATACTCGGCAAAGTGTAACAGGAAGACCGGGGCTTTTATACAGTCTCTGATTGGGCACAGGTGGTGGGAGCAGTGGCTGATGGATAATGTAGTCCGGGGTGTAATGCAACAGTCAATGTGTGATAGGGTGAGAGTGACATCTAGTGGTGAGCGGACAGCGGGACACCGACCAGATTCGTGACAAAAGTAAGTAAATGAATGAATTTTTGGGTGAACTATCCCTTTAATGTTAAAGGGGTCATATGATGCGGTTTCTTGTTTTCGTTTGTTTTTGGACTGTTCCAAGCTGTTTGTGCATATAGACGTTTTTCCTGAACGTGGAGTCATGCCTGACTTTTAACCTGGAAGGATGCTTTGCATTTACGGTGTCCAGTGTTTCTAGTCAAATTAGCGTATATTCCGAGCTGAAAATATAATGTTAAACCTATTAAAATATTTTTAAAAAGCACATGGCTCCATAACGCCAGCACTTTGCGATGATGCAATGACCTTTATTTGTCAGTGCCTCACTCCTCAAAGTTTAATGAGTGTGTAGATGACACGAAGCTGCCGATGTTAGCTGCATTAAAAACATAGATGAAAACATAGATAAAAATAGATGGGTGCTATATGAATGGGTTCCTATGGAGACCGGAACAGAAGAGCATCCATTCGGATGTTAGAATTCGTAATGACGCCACTCATTGTTTAGTCTGGAAAAAGTTCTATATAAGATCTGTAAAGATGCAAAGCTCACCTCAAACCCAAATAGATATTTATTATAAAAGTTAAGACTCAGCCACGTCTTCCTAAAATGGCTCATTCAAACACGCCCCCACATGTCTGTCAAGATGTGGGTAGATTTGCATAACACCGCCCACATGTATATGCAAAGAAAGAAGGCGTAACTTTTTATCAGTGGTGGGCAGTAACGAAGTAGTTGTACTTCGTTACTGTACTTAAGTACATTTTTCAAGTATCTGTACTTTACTGGAGTAATTTTATTTTGAGTAACTTTCACTTTTACTTCACTACATTCCAAAGCGTAAGATCATACTTTTTACTTCACTACATTTCATAAACATATTGTTACTCCTTATAATATATCACATGCTCTGAGATGCAGAAGCGGTGTCTGATTCATGAACAAACTGATTCTTTTCAATGAACCTGTTAAATTGATTCGCAAATCGTACCAAACAATTCATTCACGAATTGGACTGATCCGATTGCAGCTGTTCTCAAGTCGACAACTCATTGATTCAAATGATCAGTTTAGAGCAAGTCTCCAGTCAACTGAATTTACAGGTAAGAACCGGGAGATCTTGTGAGTCTTGCGACTGATGCTGCGAAAAGTAAGTTACTAATGTTAGGATTTGAATTTTAGGATTAATTATTGTAACTGAAAATCATATTTAGGTCAAAGCTGTCCGTTGTTTGTGAATTACATCTGCTGTAAAAGTGATCTGTTTAAGCATACTGAAATGCTTGAATTCAGACACATCAAATACGAAAAATTTAAATAACAGCTTAAATAAAATAACTCATGCACATTCATATTCCTCGCTGATGTACTGTTAGCAGTTTTATTAAAATGCTACGCATGTATCCCTATGTGATGTCTGTTTTTATATTGTTTAGCAACAGTATACATTTTTATATTGTTTGGATCAGCTCGAGTAGACAAATATGAATGTTTATTCTTAACCATACTGAAAATAAGTAAATGTTGTAAGCTGATGCTAACTGTCTAGCTGCTTGCTGGTGCTAAGTTGAGAAAATTTTTAGATATAAAGTCCACATTTTTATTCAACCACCAAGATAGATTACATCAGAGGGAAAAAGAAAGGATGTCATACTCAGATCATGGTAACTACAGTAATTATCAAAGTGGAAAGCGATGCCCTCTGGGGTCATTTGGCCAGGGGTGTTTTTACACAGACAATGTTTGAAAGGAAAAAAACATTATGAAAATATAATTATATTTTCCTTAAAATGTTCTTGCTAACTTCAGGCCTTATTCTCATGTCATATATAACTGTGACGTTATGCAAAACAAGCTTTAAAACATTTTTTTTTTCTTACTGGTGAAAATATGATTGTCAAATCTGTTTTCTCTCAGGTACAGTGCAGTGTAAGCTTCACACTGAATATTACTACATCACTCTCATCAACATAGTCCATATCAACAACAAAAAATTTATTTTTTTGGGAAAATCCCAGCTATTTTGAGCGGTAGAATTATAAAAAAAAAATATGTGCTAATATAAAATTCAATTAAGTAGCCTATATAAAATTGCTAAATAAATCTATCAGTACTTTTTTACTTAAGTACATAAAAAATCTGGTACTTTTGTACTTTCACTCAAATTAAATTGAAAGTGGAGCACTTTTACTTTTACTGGAGTAATATTTTATTATACGTATCTGTATGTTTACTCAAGTACTCAACTTGTGTACTTCGTCCACCACTGCTTTTTATACCGGCTGTATTATTGTTGCAGCCGCCACTGACATGTTGTGGAGACGCTGGGCCCTATCATGCTCTATGACACAAGTGATTTTTGCTCGTTTCAGCACGACGCGGCTATCATTTTCACGTCCTGCACCACATTGTTTAAATAGCAAATGCATTTGCCCCCATTTGTGTGCCCATGGGCATACTGGTCTGAAAACGAGCTGTGTTCAGGCACATTGTTGGCATGTTGCTATTTTGAGGCAGTTGAAATAGACTGCACCAACTAAAACCTGGTTTAAAGTCAATGGTGCAATATTATTCTTGTTATTCAAAGAGCGCGTTAGTAATATGTGCCTATAGGCAGGTGCACAACAGGGACACACTGCAGCACACAAAAATGCCAAATATTAAAAATGAAAAGATTACAATGTAAAAGATTATTATTGTGTACATATAAAAATATATAAAAAAGCCTGCATGTCATAATGGATAGTCAACCGCTTTCTTATGCAAATTGTTTTTTTTGTTTTTGTTTTTGGATTCACTTTTTGCAAATTACCACTTTCAGCAAGGACGGGAGAGGATGGAAAGGGGGTGCATAGTAACTTGTTTGGTCCGTGAAATCCCCCCTTGTCACCAGCCCTGCTCTCTGGAGAAGTGATCAGTCTTTGTTCTTGCAAATTCCACTGTGTAAATAGTAAATCAACCATGTTGCGTGCGCAACTGGCTCTTAAAGGGAATGGGAGATGAGACTCTGATGCCCCAAACACGCCCATGACTCATTAAGAGATTAGGGACAATCCTTTTAGACCATACACTGGGTGCACTGACCGTTTTTCCTGTCGTGAAACTAGCAAAAGTGCATTCGGACATGCCCTAAGTGCACCTGCGCCATGCGCTTTAGACCATGCGCTTAGATCGTTAAAATAGGGTCCGCTGTGTGTTTTGTTGCAAAAGTACTTTGTTTAGCCTTCCAAATGAGGACACAATTAGAAATCAGTGGTTAAGTTATATTTACAACACTGTCCTGGAACAGTACAATGCAAATATTCCAGTGAATGCTGTGCATTTTACAGAGGACTGTTTACTGAACCTGGCAGAGTGGCCTGCAAGATAAAAAAGATAAAATAATGACAAAGATTTATTTTATTTATTTATTTATTTTTTAATCTTCGCCCTCTTTGGCCTAAATGTGTGCCACTCTTTTTAATTTTATATTTTGTTACCTTGTAAGGCTTTGTTTTTGAAATAGGGATATTAGTTTGACTGTACTGTTAGACATCATGCAAAACAGTAAAACCAACATGGCAAAGAATCGTGATAAATTCGTGATATTCCTGAAAAGAAATCATGACATGATATTTTTGTCATATTGCCCAGCACTATATCAGTCACACAGGACTGATCTCAATCTGATATTGTGTTACTGTTCTGTGTTACTGTTAAACCACACAAAAGACATACAAGCACTAAAAGTATAATGTTTTTGTGCACAATATTCCAAGTCTTCTGAAGGTATTCGATAGCTTAATGTGAGGCACAGATGAATATTTAAATCCTTACAATAAAGTTCACGTAAACTCTTTTCTCTGCTGCGTCTGTCAGTCATTCTCTGTTCAATTCAAACTCGGGTCATGTTTATTTACAACAGTCAGCTCGATAAAACTCTCCAAGATCATTCAGTGTTTGATGTGTGGCATCAAAGTACTGCGATAGCGATTCGAGAGCAGCGGACTGACTCAACCGGCGCAGTTTCTGCAGAGCCGCTGCAGGAGCTCTGATGACCACATGACTGTTTCATGATTGACCAGATTCACCGCATGACAACGATCATGTGTGTTTTGGGTTTATTCTAACATCCTCAAGTCCGATAATACTCACAAATCTGTGTTTTTAGAACAATAAAAGTGTTTGTACTGTAGTCGCAATGTTATAGTGAGTCAGATTTATCATAAAACACTGACAAAAGCATTAATAACCACACTTTATTAGTATTTAAATAGTATATGTTTATCTTGATCATTATTCTTGTTCAGATGGCGCTGTATTAAAAAGTATATGGAAAAAAAGCATATATATATATATATATATATATATATATATATGTATATGTGTGTGTGAATTGCCAACCTTTGTTGCTTTCATACTGATACTTTTCTTAGGGTTTTAGAAAAATATAAATAGATTGTACAGGTTACTGGTAATGAACACATTCTATGAGAATTTGTTTCAGGTTTTGACTGCAAATGTCACGTCCATAACGCTGAAACTGCGTCTTTAAAATACTCACTTTTTTTGTATGTTGTGATGGTAGTTTTTGAAACACTTTTAAACGTTTTTTTTTTTTTTTTTTTTTGTGAATGTTCATTAAATAGTAATAAAAATATGTGCTCATTTTGTTTGATTTGTAACGTTTCATTTAATGTTTATTTATTTATTTATTTATTTTTATAAAGAGATATAAAATATATTGGGCAGAACTGAGTTAAGTGTATTGGTCAAGTTTATCATGTGACCCCTTGGGGAAATTAATTGCCCACCCCTGATGTATTCTATAGACAATTTACATTTTCATTAAAACAGATATGTTATATTTATAGAACAAGTAAATAAATGACAACTTATATGCATCTGGTCTGCTGATGAAGCCATGTCTCATGTCACGTGAATTATCGATCGTCTTTCACAGGCGTCCAATCTCAGCTGACTTCCGGAAAAGAGGAGGTAGCCAATAGCTTTTGAGATTACAAGTAAAACAGCAAGTACCGCCCCACGACTGACAAAAATAAAAGAGTTTGCGCAAGCAGGTGAGAGAAGATCGAGTGCGAGGATGTGGGAATGATCACGCGCAGGTTTGACATAAGCTCACGGTTCCCGTTTCCTCGCGTGTACATCTGTTTTCCTCTCACAGACGTGAGTGGTGTGCTCGGTTATTAAGAGCATTGATTTGCCGCCATACACTGATTCATTAACATGAGCAGCGACAAAACCTGCTTCTCACGCTCTACTGACACTCGCGATGTGAAACAGTCCTAATAGACATCGCTAAATCGCTGTCATTTAGAAATAAGATCGTGTGGGTGTTTGAATCGAGATCTCTGTATTTTAAGGATTAATCGTGCAGCTCTAATGTAAACACTGCTAAATGTTTTGTTAAGATATCGTCACAAGATCTCACAAGATCCAGCTGGTTTCTTGTCACAAGATCTTGTCACATCTCTAGTAATTAACGTTCCCTATCTGTCGTACACTCCGAGTTGTGTGAGTAGTGTACGACACTAGGGGTCGCCCTTGGGAGCCCAAACACCTCTGATAGTTTGAGAAAAGGTATAATAGGGCAGCGCATGCTCTGCTCACTCATTCTGTTTCTTCGGAGTCGAATACAGCGTCTTTCTGTGAGAAGCTGCACCATTCACCTCTTCGTCGTTGGACTGTTGGATAGCGACAAGCAGCAGTCTCTCCCTTCTCTACACAGATACAGTGGGTACGGAAAGTATTCAGACCCCCTTAAATTTTTCACTCTTTGTTATATTGCAGCCATTTGCTAAAATCATTGACGTTCATTTTTTTTCCTCATTAATGTACACACAGCACCCCGTATTGACAGAAAAACACAGAATTGTTGACATTTTTGCAGATTTATTAAAAAAGAAAAACTGAAATACCACATGGTCCTAAGTATTCAGACACTTTGCTGTAACACTCATATAGTTAACTCAGGTGCTGTCCATTTCTTCTGATCATCCTTGAGATGGTTCTACACCTTCATTTGAGTCCAGCTGTGTTTGATTATACTGATTGGACTTGACTAGGAAAGCCACACACCTGCCTATAATAAGACCTTACAGCTCACAGTGCATCTCAGAGCAAATGAGAATCATGAGGTCAAAGGAACTGCCTGAAGAGCTCAGAGACAGAATTGTGGCAAGGCACAGATCTGGCCAAGGTTACAAAAAAAATTCTGCTGCACTTAAGGTTCCTAAGAGCACAGTGGCCTCCATAATCCTTAAATGGGACAACCAGAACCCTTCCTAGAGCTGGCCGTCCAGCCAAACTGAGCTATCGGGGGAGAAGAGCATTGATGAGAGACGTGAAGAAGAACCCAAAGATCACTGTGGCTGAGCTCCAGAGATGCAGTCGGGGATGGGAGAAAGTTGTAGAAAGTCAACCATCATTGCAGCCCTCCACCAGTCGGGACTTTATGGCAGAGTGGCCCGACAGAAGCCTCTCCTCAGTGCAAGACACATGAAAGCCCGCATGGAGTTTGCTAAAAAACACCTGAAGGACTCCAAGATGGTGAGAAATAAGATTCTCTGGTCTGATGAGACCAAGATAGAACTTTTTTACCTTAATTCTAAGCGGTATGTGTGGAGAAAACCAGGCACTGCTCATCACCTGTCCAATACAGTCCCAACAGTGAAGCATGGTGGTGGCAGCATCATGCTGTGGGGGTGTTTTTCAGCTGCAGGGACAGGATGAACTCCAATGATTTTATCAAATGGCTGCAATATAACAAAATGTCTGAATACTTTCTGTACCCACTGTAAGTGTTGTGAGAATTGCGATCTTGAAGAGCAGTCTTCCTCCTAAGGGGTAATTTCTCTGAAAGAGCTGACACTGTAGGGACTGTGTATTGGTTAACATACCTTTCCCTCCGTGTTCTTCTGGTTGTGGCTACCTCCCCGAACGATCGACACAACCATTGTAGTCAGTGTTGAGATTCTCACGTTGATCCAGCATTTGTTGTTGATTCATGCTGGCGAAAACATGTTCTGGGCACGTTTTGCTTTTACGTGTGCCGCGGCTCACCTCGACTGCTCCGTTCCGGTCCTTCTACTTCCGGGTACGAGGCCGCTACTATGTGCATCAATGAGGAGCAATATGAAGCGAGAAAGAATCTCCAGTACGGCTGACTTTTTTATTTTGGGAGTTCCTAAATGGGCGAAAAATGGTTAGCGGCAGCATCGCTAGGAGGACGTAAGCTGTGTGAAGCTGAAGCTTCAGTTGAGCAAACCTCTGCAGGGGGTCTGATTCTTAGTTTGAGGCGGACGCTAAAATGGCGGCCGTACCTGAAATGGGCAGCCAAGGAGGGGCTGATTAATAGACATCTGGGTAACGACCTGTACGCTTGATTCCAGTGCCTGTTTCCCGGGAGTGCACGAGAAGTTGATGGAATCGCGGAAAGCCCATTTAAAAAATATATAAAAAATTGGTCGGAACACGATATACCAACTTCTCCTTCACCACCCTCGATGGGGGTCCAGCGAGGGGGTTTCAGAGGTTCCCCAGGCAGAGGGGGCGGTTGTGGCGCACTCCCCGCAAAACGCAGCCGCTTGTTGGGTTCCTCCCATAACTCCCATCCAGGGCCTGTAAGTTCTTTCCGGGCAAGGCTTACATGGTTTCTGGACAAGCTGCGTCCGCCTTACATGCCACGGCCATTCCTGGGCATTCAGGCCATGGCGTTGGGAGTTCTGTACGAGGGTGGTTCCAACCTAGAGCTACAGGAACTGTGTACAATGACCGATTACGCTCTCGGAGCTATGAAGTTGTGGCGCACGCTCTGGGATGGGTGATGTACACTTTGTTGGTCCAGGAGCGCCACCTTTGGCTTCACCTGTCAGAAACGTGGGAAAATTGAAGTCCGCTTCTTACCCCCCATTTCCCAGGTCAGTCCTTCTGGCGACACAGTGATAGAACTTGCACGTGAGTTCCTCACGGTGGTAAAAGAGCAGCCTCAGCCGTGGGTCGGGCTTCGGCCCTGTACCCCCGACTTCTCCTGTCTGTTCGTCGCCACAGACGCCCCCCTATAGAACTCCTAAAGCCCCGCGATGGCCGGGCCTCCAGCCAGACCCGCCCAACGGTCAAAGTTCTTGCGGGAAGTTGGCAACACCAGCTTGTCAGTAGGCTTTCTAGAACCCTCGTTAGGTTTCTAGTTTTCCCCAGACGAGCAACCCAGAGGAGGCGGGCTAACTGACCCACCCACATTCACTCTCTCTCACGGAATCCCCATTCCAGGTACGTTGGGTATAGTTCCCTGAGACTGCTAACAGAGTTCCGAGACATGGGCCTGATCCCTGCCCTTAAGCTTCTCAGAACTGCCTGACTTGGCTACGCGACTCAGGTTGCAGGGCATCTGCTAAGATCTATGGCATTCTCTTACAAATTGGCTCAGGGCGAGAATGCTGTGGTTCTTTAAGCAGATACTGCACCCCCCTGGGAAGGGTGCGATAGAGCCTATCCCCTCAGCCAAGATGAAGAAAGGGGTTTGTCAGCCCCTACTTCATCGTACCAGGATGGGTGGTTGACCCATACCAATCTTAAAACTGAGGGTTATTGAATCGTACCCTTTTTCAAGCTCCCGTTCAAATGTTAGTCCTTGATCACACAGCCTTGTGTGTCGGGGTTTAAGATTGGTTGGTGGCGTTGGACCTGAAGGATGTGTACTGTCATGTCTTGCTTCTTCCAAGACTCTGTCTTCGAGGTCGAGCTCATCAGTACTAGGTTCCCCCTGCGGCCTATCCCTACCACCCCGCACCTTCATGAAGGTCAGGGAGGCTGCCCTCGCCCTCTCGGGGTAGTGGGCATATGCGTTCTCCTTATCTCTGTGACTGGCTGTCCTAGCACACTCACGAGGTTCGGTTTGCACTCTCAGGGATGTGGTTCTCAACTACCTGGCTTAATTGGGACTTCAGGTCATTTGGGAAAAGAATAAACTCCTCAGTACAGGGTTTCTCTTTTCTTTGGATGGACTCGGTTGTTCAGATCCATTGGCACTCAGCCGACCGTATGGCTTATTCCCCTGTGAGCCTTATTGCACAGACAAGGTGCAATGTCAGGAAGGTCTCAAAACAGATTCTCTTGGTAGCCCTGTTCTGACCAACGGAACTTGGTTCTCCGAGCTAGTGCTCCTACCATTGTTTCCTCCCTGACACATCCCCCTGAGAAGGAACCTCCTTCCTCAGGGGAAGGGCACAATCTGGCACCCACGCCCAGATTTCTGGAACTTCCTTCTATAGTCCCTGGATGTGACCAGGAAGCCTCCAGAAACCTTCCACCTGCAGTGGTAAACCGCTTATACAGGACTGAGCCCCCTCCACCAGGCGGTGGCATGACCTGGAAATGGCACAGGTGTTCTTCCTAAGGGTAGAACCCATGGAGTTGTGGCATCAAATCTGTGCTATCCCTCCTCCAAGGAGGCCGGGATAGGCACCTTTCTGCTTCTACACCTAGGTACGTGTACAGCTACCGTGACTTGGTAGAAGGCAGATCGGTGGGGCACGATTTGTTAAGGTGCCCGGAAGGTGAACCCTCCCTGGTAGCACCACATCCCCTCTTGTTCTGCCTGTGGTCCCTCTGGCCTACAGTAAGATCCATTGAGCCTTCAGTTGGTTGGTTCTGAGCCCTCTCCATGGAGACGACCTCCCCGATTGCACTCACCTCTGTTAAGAGTGGGAAACCTTCAAGCCCTCTCTCTGTCAACACTTGTGCATGGAATTCGGGCCGGAAAACTCTCACGTTGTTCTGAGAACCTGGCCTGAATACGTGCCCACGGTTACCACCACTCCATTCAAAGGTCAGGTGGTGACCTTGCAAGCAAATCCTTCAAAGAAAGATGACCCCAACCTGACCCTGTTTTGCCCGGTCCGTGTCCCATGCATTACCTAAAACATTATCAGCACTTCAGACATTCCGGTCAGCTCTTTGTCTGTATGGAGGACAGCAGAAAGGGAAGGCTGTCTCCAAACAAATGATCTCCCACTGGCTGTGGATGTGATCCAGACCGCCTACCAGGCCAGAGGCTTGCCCTGCCCACTGGGAGTAAGAACCCACTCGACCAGGGGCATCGCTGCCTTGGCAGCTCTTGCGAATGGGGCCTCGTTAACAGACATCTACAGAGCTGCAGGTTGGGCTACACCTAATACACTTGCCAGATTTTATGATTTGCGCATGGAACCAGTGTCGGCTAGAGTCTTAAATGCAAGCTTTGGCTCAGCACTCTGGTTGGTTGTAGAGCTTGCTTAAACGCTTCCCCTAAAAGGTGATTACGCTTCTAAGTTTCAGTAGGTTTCCTGACGTGAACCCTGGACATCTTCTCCATCACTTGGCACTTCTGGACGTGGCAGAGTTCAGCGGAGGAACTCGCTGCAAAAACTAACTTTTGGTTGGATTTGTGCCCCATATGTAGTGGCTCCTTATGTGGCCCCATGTGTGTAAATCAACCTATAACTCTCTCGGTGTGGTGTTTCCCCTGAAGACAGGTTTGTCTCTATGATCTGAATTTGGTAGTCTCCCTTAGTGTGAGATCCACTTCAGGTCCCATATTTAATGATGTTCACTTTATACCCCCCCTCTGGGCAGGTTGTGATCTCAATAGTGCCTTTCTTTCCTACGGGAAACAGGCACTTTCCCAACGTTCTCAAGACACTCAGCCGCTCCACTGAGGAAAGGACCGGCTGCAGGTAACCCTGCCTGTGACAGGTCAGTTCTTGGACGTTGGAAGGTCACAAAGAGGTGAGCTGCATTTATGTTAAAACTTTGGCTTGTTACTATCTGCGCCCGATCACTCGTGACGCGGCCAGACTTGTGGCGTGTTTATATAGGGAATCCCTAGTGTCGTACACTACTCGACACAACTCGGAGTGTATGACAGATAGGGAACGTCTCGGTTACGTATGGTAACCCTCGTTCCCTGATGGAGGGAACAGAGATGTTGTGTCCCTCATGCCACAACTCTGGACTGCCTCTGAGTGAGTTGAGATTCTTCGACTCCTCAGAACAGAATGAGTGAGCAGAGCATGCGCTGCCCTATTATACCCCGGATGTCCGGGGCGTGGCCAGCTATGCAAATTCTGCACACCCAATTTCATTGGCCTTTTCTCAAACTATCAGAGGTGTTTGGGCTCCCAAGGGCAACCCCTAGTGTCATACACTACTTGACACAACGTCTCCATTCACTCTATCAGGGAACGAGGGTTACCATACGTAACCGAGACGTTATCAAGTAAAACCTTGTGTCTTGGATAAATAGCTCACATCTTAATGGGTAATTTAGCTGATTTTCAACCTTTGCATACATTTGTAACTTTTGTGTAGTTTGTAGTATACTTGAATGAACTATATGTAGTCTTTCTTCATGTTACCTGCACACAGATATCACTGTTTATTTGTCAGCAAACATCTGCTGGAAGACGAAAAACACATTAGTAAGTTGATCATCATAGATCTGATTCATTGTCTTTTCTCTTTCTGTCTTCAGTCTGTGTGATTGCAGTATTACAGAGAAACAGTGTCTCATCCTGACTTCAGCTCTGAAATCAAACCCATCACACCTGAGAGAACTGAACCTGAGCTGGAATGAACTAGGAGACTCTGGAGTAAAAAACCTCAGTGATCTACTGATGAACACACAATTCAAGCTGGAGAAACTAGAGTTAGTATCATTATACTGTACAGCAGTTACAGTGAGATTAAAGTTCACTGTTTAGTTTAAGACCACTGGGCTCTTGTCACATCATTTCCAGTGCTGCACTTTCTGGCATTTCTCCATCTGAAGAAAGATTCAGGAATACAATGTTATGTTTATAAATAGAAAAAGCAGCATGAAACTTGCTGAAATGTGACATTTTTGCTGTGAAATAAAACAGAAGTGACAACAGACTAAAAACAGTCTAACAAATGACAGTAGATGTTTCTGACAGTTAGATTCATACTGGACTAATAGTATATTTCACTAATTTTTTTGTTATTAAGAGAAATGTAGATTTAGTATATTTGTATAGTTAGAAATTGAAACTACGCTGTAAAATGGCTTTAAACATTTTTTTAAAAATATTTAATTTGATTGATTTTATTATTTTCTTCCAACTGAAATGTAAAAATAGACCATTTCATTAATGTAACTTTATTATTGTTTCTATATTGATTCTACATATTCATTTGCATTGGTAAAATTCACTTATTTGTTGACTGAGGGTCCAGACTTGGATTGTAACTAGTTCATTCATATATTAGAAGTTTCCATGATTTTGCTGGTGTATTAGTGAATGTATGGCATTTGTTCATGATGCATCATAGATCTGGTTCATTGTCTTTTCTCTTTCTGTTTTCAGTCTGTATAGATGCAGAACTACAGAGGAACAGTGTCTCATCCTGACTTCAGCTCTGAAATCAAACCCATCACACCTGAGAGAACTGAACCTGAGCTGGAATCAAATAAAAAAAAAAGGAGTGAATCACTTATGTGATGTATTGAAGGATTCACACTGTAAACTGGAGAGATTGAGGTCAGTAACATTCACATACAAGTATCAAAATGATTCAAATCGCTTCAACAGTTTAAACCAAAACACTTTATAGTATCTAACGATGTCTACAGAAGCTTCTTAAAACGAGCTCATCCATTAAGTAAAACTGTTAAATTGTGGAATAAAGAGTCTTCAACATGTTTTACACTAAACAATACTTTTGGATTGAACTAACAGTTTTATAAGAGAAGTCCCTGACTTTTTGCCACAGGATTTATCTTACAGCACATCTCATTCATTCCTATGGTATCCGTAAACGGCGATTGAGTGTCGCACAATTCTGACTGAAATTCAGTGACATCAGTGCTGTAATGTGATTGGTTATTGAGGGACACGTGATCCAAGTTAGCTGTTACGCTTTGTCCAGTAGTAACTAATACAGACCCTCTCATCTCCCTATACTAAGAAAATCTCTGACAAGGGGTAATTAGGAACACAGGTGCAAAAGAAAGGAAATATTGGCCCATCCAACCCTGAGATTGTGTAGAGAATAAGTAGAGTTTCACCTCCTTATCAAGGAGCTGGGGGGATTGTCCCGAGTGAGGTGTGATCCCCAGTGCAGATTGGGGATTGTCCCCAGTGAGGTGCAGGCTGTGCTACACACCTTACTCCACCGTGTTTGATCAGGTGACTTTGAAAAAAGAAAAGGAATTTCTGTGATTTAGAGATTACAATTAATTAATGAATTAATTCTTGTTTTTGGATTGCTGTTTTTTTTTAAACATGTCAACATGTATAATGTTGTAATGCAAAAATAAAACAATGCACATAAATGACTTTGCTTTATTTACAAATAACTTGTCAATGTCAAAAGTAAATGTACAGAACAACTTCATTCATTTATTTTTTAAGTTTCCCAGCAGCTCCATTTTCTCCAGAACTGTTCTAAAAGAAGAGACGAATAAAAAATTAATGAAAACTGTTAAGATAGGGCTGCAATCTTGGTGAGAAAACATGACACAGCAAGACTTGTGTACAAAATACTCCAGAAATCATATTTCTGGATCATCAAGTTTGTCTAAAACAATTGTGGACTATTTTGCATGATAGCACTACAAAATAAAACTAAATTTTAAAATAAAATAAAATAGAAATACAAAAGAAAACATATCTACTTACTTATCCACTTTCTTTTAGCATTTGTTTCACTAGTTATTTGAGTACATTAAAACACAGTACAGTAAATGTATTCGTCGGCCACCACAGAAACATCACCCGCTATTTTGTTTGAAGAAAAGTCCCGTTGTCACCGGCGCACCGTGAATTCTGGAATATGGCTGGCTACGAAGGATCTCATGTGGTGTATCCTTCATTTGCAGGCAAAATGGAGGGCACATTTGAAGTCGTGTTCCTAACATGACACAGAGTACCAACAGAAAAGCCAGGGAGTCATAAGTACCAAGACCACACTCCTAGATGAGCTGATTGAGTTCAGCGCTCAGTTTGAGGCACCAATGATCAGCCAAAAGCATAGGATTCTGAACTCATTTTGGACACGTCACTCATGGTGTCATCAGCGGTGGTGTGCATGGCTCTGAAACCCATGGAAGGCAGCCCAGATGACATCCCGGATGGGCAGTCAGGGTTTGCTAGTCAAGTCCTATGTAAAAAGGACCATTCTAACCACCTTAGACTCATTAAAGTTTGCATATCGACAAAATCAGTCCACTGATGATGCTGTCAACACTGCCATCCACACAGCACTCACACATTTGGAGGGTAACGACACACATGTGCGAATACTTTTTATTGATTACAACTCCGCAATAACAGAGACTCTCTTCACCCTCAGACCGACACTCTCCCTTAGAAACTGGTGCTGAACTTCCTGTTGGACAGACCTCAGTCAGTCAGAGTAGAAAATTGAATATGCCCCTTTGTCAATAAGCTTGGCCCCCCTAAATTTGGAATCATGTCACACCAAACAATTTTGAGTGCAATGTGCAGTTTGTCCTGAAATCTATATTTAAAAAAAAAAGAAAGAAAAACCAGCTGCTAAATTCAAATCTGTGTTCACTAGCTGATGCTGAGCCAGAGACATACATGTTTTTACAGCACTGCGTATTATAACCAATCACACACGATTCTGTTGAGTTTATGAATGCAGTGGCCAATCAGAGACATTCAGATGAGTCATCGCTGAAAGTGTTATAGGCTAATTACTAAATTCACATTACATATAAAGTCAGTCGTATTAAACATATTTTATGGCATGACACCTATATCTGGTACTTAAGTAAAAAGACAGGTTTTTATGCATAGTGTTACGGATCTGGTCGGTGAGCTGCGGACCGCTCACCACCAGATGTCGCTCTCACCTTGTTCTCACACACTGTCTGTTAGACCACACCCCGGACTACATTCCCCATCAGCCACTGCTCCTATCACCTGCGCCCAATCAGAGACAGTATAAAAGCCCCAGTCTTCCTGTCACACATCGCCGAGTATTGAATTGTGTTTGCATTCGTACAAAGCGTTATCCTTGTAATCCTGTGTCTAGTTTCCATTTGTTTTTGCCTTGTTTTCCCTGTCTTGTGACCTAGCCACGTTATTTCGTTTTTTCAGTTTCGCCGCTTGCCTATTGTGACTCTCTCCTGTCTTATCGGATTACTCTTTGCCTAGCCCTCATTCGGATATCGTTCGCCGCTGGATTGACCCTCGCCTGTCACGGATTACTCTTGTCTCGCCGTCCATACTCCTGTCTGCCGTTGTTTGACCCTGCCTTCCTGACCATGTCTATGTCTCGTCCCTACAATAAAAGTTTGCATATGGATCCGCTCGTCTCTCGTCTCGCTCCCTCTGTAATACATATTTAATAGATTAGGCTACTTTGCTGACCGCTCATTATAGATCAGCTAACATGATCTATAAAGGTGCATAATTAATGTTAAATAAATGAAACATGATGAAACATTCATATGAGTTTAAATTGTTATAGCTTATTCTAGAGATTGCAGTGATGCATGACATGGTGAAAAATGACTGAATGAATAATACTGTATTAAAGTAGCTTAAGATTCATGGTAACAGTTTCTATGAATCCCCTATTCCAGTGGTTCCCAAACTGGGGGGCGCGGAGTTATGATAAGGGGGGCGCGGCAAGGCTAGTGTACAGCCGATTTTTATAGAAACTCAAAAAAGATAAACAGCCGAAAATATCTGCCGCGGAGTTCGGCAGTATTCAGCGCGTGGCCTCAGGGGTTGATTTGTGAACAGACGTGACCTCAGGAGCTGACCTGTGAACAGACGTGACCTCAGGGGCACAGTGTGCAGCCCACACACACCAGATGGCAACCGCCATTAAAGGAAGAGCAGCGGGAGGTTGTGGTGGGTCTAGTACACCGGCTATCATGATAGGCCGTGATCGTGGGATATCAGACGAGGCATGGCACGGCTCTGGAAGGTCAGATGAGACGTGACTTGGCTCTGGACGAATAGACGAGACATGACGAGGCATTAGGAGGTCTGATGAAACATGGAGAGGCTCTGGGCCGTCAGGCGGGGCGTGACTTGACTCTGAGCGGTCAGGCGGGACTTGGCTTGACTCAGAGCGGTCAGACGAGACATGGTGAGGCTCTAGACAGATAGACGAGATGTGACGGGGCTCTGGAGGGTCAGATGAGGCGTGACTTGACTCTGAGCGGTCAGACGAGGCGTGACTTGACTCTGGGCGGTCAGACGAGGCGTGATGGGGCTCTGAGCTGTCGGGCAGGATGTGACTTGGTTCGTGGTGACCAACTGTGACTTGACCTGCTTCGTGAAGATCAGTAGTGAATTGACTTGGCTCATGAAGATCAGCCGTAACTTGACTCAGTTTGTGACGACCAGCTGTAACAGGGCTTGGTTCATGGAAATTCGCTGTAACATGACTTGACTCAGGAACAACATGACTTGACTTCATTGTGCAATGGCTCTGGCGTGGCAGCCATCTTGGGCAGTGGCTCTGGCGTGGCAGCCATCTTGGGCAGTGGCTCAGGAAAGATGGCTGTCTTCTGACTTGAAACAGGGGCAATAGCTCTGACTTAACTTGACACAGGAAGCACAGCTGCAATTTGACTTGACTTGGGAACTTGACAAGACTCAGGAAACACAGCTGCAACTTGACTTGACTTGGAAACTTGACTTGACTCAGGAAATGTCACTGTACCTTTGAATGGCTCTTGTATGGCAGCTGTGACGTGACGGAGCTCTGTGATCGCCACCATTTTGTGAACGGGCTCCGCCGTCGCCGCCATCTTGTGAGCGTGCACCGGCGCCGCCACCTTCTTGCGAACGGACACCGCAGTCGCCGCCATTTTGTGCACGGGCTGTGTTGTCGCTGCCTTAGTATGATCGCACTCCGGCGCGGCCGCCATTTTGTGAACGGGGACGCTGTCGTCACCATAGCTCAAGTGCGCTCCGCCACGGCCGCCATTTCACGAGCGATCCAGGCGGAAAACTTGTTTGTGGCGTCATGATCTGGCGTTACCACCAATCTGTGTGCGGGATGCGTGGCTGCCATGTCCGCGTTGTCGCGTTCCTCCTTCGTGACCTCCACAGTACACGGCGAGCCCACACACAATAAAGCAAAGTTCATCAATCCCGCGAGAGATGAACGCGGACCCTCGCGTCTCAGCCTCGCCCTTAAAGGCTGATTTACGCCATCACAGAAAATTTCTATTTTTAAACAGTCCGTTAGGGTTGAGTAGTTGGAAATGGAGAGAAACTCACGGATGTATTGATCCAGTGTTTTCGGTCCTTGTTTGATGCGGCAAAGAATCCTATCTGTGTCCATATCATGTGAATGTCCGGGTAGAAAGCTGCTGGATCCTGTTGTGATGGATTGTTCTGTAACCAGGAGTGATTGACGAGAGGCGAGCGGATCCATATGCGAGCTTTATTAAACGAACAAACAGGTACAAGGTGAGCAGGCAGGGTCGAGACAGGAGCAGACAGGTGACAGGTATATGGCTACTTGACACATATGTAAATAATTTAACACAAAATATGAATTTCATCATATTTTATTACCTCAAAATGACTCACAGTACCCGCTGCAGCTGTCTGTAGTCAGTTGTAGCAGTTTTTGTCATAAAATAACTAGATATTAGAAATGAGAATTGCTTTTAGCCGAGTAAAATTATGAATGAATGACGCATAGACATAGTTCTGCTCTAAGCATGGACAAGTTTTTGAAAGACAAGAAGTGCCAGGTAAACGTAAAGTAGATGATGAATCTACTTCAAAGATCACAACTACAACAAAGAGAAGAAAATATGCGAAAATCTGTTTAGAAAAACAATGAATGCTGTTACATGGTACAAAAAATAGTACATGGTAAAGTGACTAGTTACTAGTGACTAGTTTCTTGTTTAGTTTTTTCAGTAAGTTGTCACACACTGAATTTTAATTATTACTTTTCAAATAAAAACTTCTGAAGTTGTGTTTATGTGTATGTGTAAATGCAGGGGTGGGGCTTGAATTTTTTTATTCTGCAAAAGGGGGACCCGGCAGAAAAGGTTTGGGAACCACTGCCCTATTCATTATAATGCCTTAAGAATACCCTTATAATGTATTATAAATACAGGCTACATAAAAAGTGTTACCAGATTCATTTTAAAATAGCAGAAATGTTTTCTGAATCAAAAATATTTTCAGTAGCAGCCCTTTTTTGATCAAGTAGCCCTTTTTTGACCAAGTAACACAGTAGTGTCAACAAAAGCAACATTCTCCTTTAGCCAAGCCCAGAACAAATAATGCTAGTAGCAGAAAACGTTTGAACTGACATAAATTGTAACTGGCCAGTTTCTGCTCCAAACACACAATTATCAGTCAGTTCTTTTGTTTTATTTCTGTTCTGGTGCTGCTTTGTTTCCTACAGTAACCAGGGAAATTCTATATCACTGTTGTTCCATCAGCACCACCTGCTGTCAGAGAGTGAATTTGTGCTTTCAGTCTGTTTTTGTTTCCTGCAGATATTTTTATGTAGCATAATTTCACAAAGATAAAGGTTTTTTTTTTCTTTCTGTTTTTGCTTCAGATTTTGAAATTAGATCAGAAACTGCTCATATACATCACAATATATTTCTTAATTTCACTATGATATAATTCTGATATCGATATGAGCAACATTTTAAAAAGCCTCAGAATTATTGCAGAGAACACCCACAACATTTGTCTGTACAAACTTCTGAAAAATGAATTTGCCAAGTCTATGAAACCTCCTTCTGTAAAACCATATAATATTTAAAAAAAATGGTACAAATAAATTAAAATTCACCTTTTATTTGTATTTAAGCTTCAAATACATATTCATTATCTGCCAGTAAGAGGTGTCAGTTTCCCCTTTAAAGCAGCGCTGTGCTCATGAATGCTGCCTTATGAGATAAAATGAAAATGGCATTGAAATTTTTCTGAAGAGAGATGCTTCCCTTCAAAGATACATTAATTTAAAACGTGCAGCGCTCATGTTTATTCAAAGTCATCAATCAGTGTAAAATTTCTGTGTATTTCTATCAGGGAAAATTGTACATAAACCTATGAGAAGTGTAAATTATTTGACTGAATTAACAACTTTATTTTATTTTATATTTTATTTTTGTTTTGATGACCAAATTGTGAAAAAATTATCCAAAGTATATCCAAAGCAGGTGTTATGAATTTTTTCTTAGAGACCAGGAGATGTTTTTGGATATCTTGAAGCAGAAGTTTCTCTTTATTCAGATACTCACTGCTTGGCACTGCAGTCATCAAAAAGTCTAACTAAGGCAGTGATACATTGTAGTTTATATACATTTAGTCAAGTCAAGTCAAGTCAAGCTTTATTGTCATTCCGGTACATGTGTGGACATACAGTGGAACGGAATGTCGTGTCTCGCAGGACCACGGTGCTACATAAATAAACATAAATATGAACATAAATACACTAGATGTAGAAACAATTTTTAAACCTATACATCTAACTATACATATACTATAAATAATTGACTATACATACACATAACCTAAGACAGACTATACAAGTAGTTTACATAGAGATGATGGGAGGGGTGGGTGGAGTCCTTCACGATACTGGTGGCTTTGCCTGAGCATCGTGCAAGGACAATGTCCAGAAGGGAGGGGAGAGGGGCACTGATAATCTTTGCAGCTGTGTTCACTGTCCGTTGTAGGGTCTTGCGGTCAGCAGCACTGCAGATCCCGTACCAGACAGTGATGCAGCTGGTCAGCACACTCTCAGTGGTGCCCCTGTAGAATGTGGTGAGAATGGGTGGAGGGAGACTTGCCCTTTTCAGCCGGCGGAGAAAGTGTAGGCGTTGTTGTGCCTTCTTGGAGAGGCAGTCTCCAAGAGGGGCAGGGGACAGTCCCCTGAAATGTAGACAAAGCACCTGGGTGACGATCCCAAACAAAGCATGCAAATGAAGTATTCAGGTATAGCCAAGTGCCCCATTTACACCAGTCCTAATCCAATCATCATAACTACTCAAAGACTGGGCAGAGGCTTTGAGAGCCATTACAAACAAAAGGTGAACATCTCAGTAATCTGGCTCATTTGATTTACAATAAGAGAACAGGAACTGGCAGGGACATCTTGCTACAAACTTTGCTTGAGAGAATCATTTGTCTGATAACCTCATATTTACCTATGTTAAATGCAATGTACTTTACCTTAGTTTTATTGTGATGCTATGTCAGAACATAGGATCAGCATATTTTCAACAGATTCTTAAATTTGTAATCCTACACAGGTATTCAGACACTCTTCCTCTGTTTCATTTTATGAAGACATTTTGACTTTATTAATTTTGACTTTGTTTTGTTCTATCTTCTCTCTTTCTCTCCATGCAGGTTAAGCAGCTGTGAAATGACAGATGAAGGTTGTTCTGCTGTGACTTCAGCTCTGAAATCAAACCCATCACACCTGAGAGAACTGAACCTGAGCTGGAATAAACTAGGAGACTCTGGAGTGAAAAACCTCAGTGATCTACTGATGAACACACAATTCAAGCTGGAGAAACTAGAGTTAGTATCATTATACCGTACAGCAGTTACAGTGAGATTAAAGTGTACTGACAATATTTCAGTGCTTATGATTTATTTATTCGGGTACATCATTTATTTCCAAAAATTAATGTACCCTTGTGATCTTTAATGAAAATAACTTTTCCCTCACACAAACATTTCTTCTCTGAGCTGATGGCGTGAGGGTGTTAAACCTGTCAGTCACATGAGATCACAGCAATAACAAACAACAATTATCCAGCTTCTCATCAAAAATTAATTTCTGACCTGCATTTTTTCTTGTTCAGAAAAGTTGTTTCACTCAGACATGCATCACAATAAGAACAAAATATGATCACAAAATGTTGTATTTGACTGTAAACTACAATCTTAAAATGCCTTGAAGTAAATTTTGATTCATGAAGATAATTTTCTTGATTTGTTACATTAAAATTTTTACATTTACATTAATGTTATTTTAAAGTGATTCTATAGTTGATCTTGTATCTCAGTTACATTACAAATCACAAATCATTTTTTTGTTCTGACTAAAGATTCTCCAGACTTGAAATTTAGTATCCTCAAATTCTAGTTTTGTTTTTGTTTTAGTTTATGGCTGTATGATTATTTATTTACTTATTTTTTTTCAGGTTTTAGCAACATTTTATTTATTGCACTGTATGGTGTTTACTCATGATTCATTTAACTCACACATGAACAACACGTCTGATTCATTGTCTTTTCTCTTTCTGTCTTCAGTCTGTGTGGATGCAGTATTACAGAGAAACAGTGTCTCATCCTGACTTCAGCTCTGAAATCAAACCCATCACACCTGAGAGAACTGAACCTGAGTGTGAATCAAATAAAAAACACAGGAGTGAATCACTTATGTGACGTACTGAAGGATTCACACTGTAAACTGGAGAGATTGAGGTCAGTAACATTCACATACAAGAATCAAAATGATTAAAATCACTTCAACAGTTTAAACCAAAACACTTTATACTCAAAATCTCATGATGAGTCTGAGATTCTTCACTTTAATGATTTGTTTGTAAGATGATCTTCCTCTGTTTGTCTCTTTCTAGTCTTTGTGACTGTGGCATCACAGATGTTTCTTCTTTAACTCAGTCTTTGACAAACACAAAAGCACTGCAGTTTCTAAAAGAGCTTGATCTGAGTAACAATATGATTGGAGACTCAAAGCAGCAGCTCATTGATGTGCTACGAGACTCAAACTGTAAACTGAGGTGAGTAAACTTCACTTTCTGATATTAAAGAGATTAATTTACCTCTAATATGTGAACAAATATATACTTTCAAATATTTGTGAAAAGAGTTTATCAAATTATCATCAAGCTTTATTTCAAAGGGTTTGTGTCAGAATGAAATGTAAAGTTGATAAAAATGTTGAACACAAAGGAGGAAAGAGAACAAAAGCACACTGTCAGAGCTTTATACAACAACACCTGCGTTATTAATGACATCAGTAATAGTGAATCATTACAGTTTGAAATAGATTTGGTCAGATTGTAGGAAAACGCTGGTAAAATCAGTGCAGATTCCAGCTTCAGCTCACAGCCGTCCAGCATCACATGATCAATGTCTCTGTCTCTTGTGTTTTTACTTTGACAAGCAACACGTCACATTACTTATGTAAGGTTTAATCAGGGTGTGATTTGTCGGGGTGAATTCCTCCCTGGTAGAACTGCAACAGCTCAACGGTGTAAACCTGGGAAACATGCTTCATTCTGACAAGGCTTGTCATAATTGTAGCAAGAGACAATAATATGCTCATGTTTATTGGAGAAATTTTTTCATGAAAGTGTTTCAAAACATCCCGCTCTGGTTTTTCCACAAATCTCACCCTGGGTATAATGTACATCCAGCTCTCCAGGACATCCAGTTGTTATCACAGAATAAACCGACAGGTTGATCAGGACTTGTATCATCCTGAAGGGGTTTATTCTGTTTACCCCATTATCCCACTTATTATATTGTTTCTTGCCACATAAGTGAATGATTAGAGACAAATTATTGATTTGATTTGAAACATTGTTTAGCTCTTTAAACGCAAAGCTTCCACAAAGAAAAACATTTCCTAACAAACTACTGTGAACCTGGACGTTCAGACAAGACGGACATTGAAGACATAATGTACAGTCGCTGTATGAATGTATATAAAACTGTTTGTACACAGCAGATGTTTTCCAGATGAAGTGATCTTTAACAGAATGTACGTGTGCTATCTGGGGTTGTGTCATTAATTACACATCTTTTCACCACATAAATAAAGATGAGGACATACAATGTTATTTGAGAAGAAAACCTTTTAAAAAGACAAACCCTGTGTCAGAAATCACCCCCATACGCTTAAATGGGGCACTTTTTGAGTTGACAGACATTTTTGGTGGTGTCCAAAACCGTAGTGGACATTATCGAGTGCACTCATTCAATCCCACAATGCATAGCAATAACGAGTGTACAACTGATGTATGACCAGTGACTAAAATAAGTTCTCACTCATGGAGTACAGTGTAATACAATACAGATATAAATGAATTGTAAATTGATTATTAAATTGTTTAATTAGGTTTATACATAATTTCCATGACAGAGTTGAAGATAAATCCTTTCATACTGGAGCTGCCAGTTTCAAATGATTATTAAACAGCAGCACAAACTATGCAAAAGCGTCAGTCCTTCCAGTGACTCAGTGTCTGAATTCACTCGCTCGTTTTCATTCACTCCTTCAACTGAACTGTATTAGTGGTCTAATGTAGGGAATAGTGAATGAGGGTATTTGGATTCAGTTAAACACGTCTCATCAATTAACAACAACTTTAACAACAAGACACACTTCTAACAATGTATCCACAAGTCTACTATTAACAGGAATCTCCTCCGGTTTAGTTTGACAGTAAATACAGTCAGTAACTGAGACACAAGCTAATAGCAGTTGTGTTTGAATGAATCGAGTGAGAGCGCGGTGGTGTGATACGAGAGAAGTAAAAGAAACGCCGGACTCAAATACCCGTATGACTGTGTGTTATTCTGCGTTGCTAATGACAACGGTTGTTATCAGGGAATAACACACCTCAGAATGTCACGACTGACCAATCAGAATTGAATATTCCAGGAGCTGTACAATAATTTCAGTTATTTACTGAGACCAATACAAACATGTTTAAACTAGAGGACAAACAGCTTTAACTAGTGGAACATTTCACTAAAAGATTTTTGTTTTAAAGCAAAATCACATTTGTATTTGTTCCATGTCATTTATTATATTTGGTGTAAACTCATTAGTATGTGTTTCACTTTATTTTGACTCAATAGAGACACGGATTGGAATTCAGGTGCTAAATGTATTATATTTAAAACACAAATACTGTTTTATAAATATGTATTCAAATCAGGTAGAGTCACTAATTAATCTGATTACAGGATTTTAATGTAACTTTTACTCAAAAAAAACAAAAAAAAAAAACAACAACAACACTGTGATTGAAATATTGTAACTAATTTGTAGTTTGTTCCACTGAACTCTGATTTTCTTCTCTTCTGTTTCACCTTAGAGTGTAGATTGAGATCGATTACCAAAAGTCCCTGATAGAGTTCAGTCGCAAGAAATACCTGTAGTTCAATCACTAAAAGGTGATAAATGCTGTATATCATAATGAAATCTTCTTGAGAGGAGCAGTAAACGTCAGGTGAGGATCCACAGAAGAGCTTCACTACTGTGTCTATGAGGAGAAAGAAATGTGTGATAAATGTGTGAATGTGATCCATACAGGTGAAGAGACTCAGACTTTACAATCAAATAATGCAGCATGTGTGTTAGAAACATGTGATATTGAATGATTAATGTTGCGTTAGTATTCAAGTGTTCATTTTGTTTAATTTAAAGCTGGAACAGAGGAGGAAGAAGCTCAGATGAGTCTGTCTGGCTCTTCAGTTTAATAATATTTGTATTAAAATCATCCATAATGATTCAAATGTTTCTAATCATAAATGCAGCACTTAAATGTATGAAAAGAAATGCTAAAACAAGTCTGTGTGAAATTTCCCTGTCACATAAAACATTTGTTATATCATATTTTATACGCATTGTTATTGTATTTTATTTTATATTAGGTTAGTTATGTGTGTGTCTGTTGTTAATGTACAGATATCCAGTATATTGTGTTTGTTCTGTGGATGGAGTCTCTCCTTCATCAGTTCAGACCAACTAAACATTTTCATCAGTTAACAGCATTTGTGTCTTTCAGTCTCCTCTAGATAGTCACATACATTTGTCTTTTTCACCACGTTTACATTTGAATGTAAATAAAATGCTACATATAGAGTTAAAAACAACTACTTTGTTTGAAAAGTTCACTTGCCTGTTTTAAGTATTAAAATATTTTGAGAAAAGTCTCAGTGTCTTTGATTGGTTTCCAACTTTCTTCAAAAATATTTCATGTTCTACAGACAAGAGAAAGAAAAAAAGGAACATACAGGTTCTTATTTAGCACTTATATCTTATAAAACTATCAAACAACAGATATTTTGACTTTAAATACTTTTAATTAAATGAATTGCTTACAAATACCAGAAACTGTAAATGAAATCACTGAAGAAGTGTTAAAGTGTTTGTGAACAGGAAGAACAAAGACAGTGAGGATCTCAAACTAAAGTCTTCTGTATCAGCAGTGATGTTGATGTTGATGTTGATGTTGAAGGTTTCGAGGTTTCAGCACCTGATCTTTATGAGGATTCATCAGTAAAAATACAGAAACAATCACCAAATGTACAATAAAAACTTTCAGAAAGTATTTCAGAAATTATCCTGTAAATCAGAGAAATCTGCTGCAGATTTGTCAGTGAATTCACTTCTTGTTGAAATACTACACTGATTTTAAATAGAATAAGATTTACTGCTGTATGATCAGCTCTACTTATATTTCTAACAGTAATTCATAAATAAAAAAAAAACTTCAAAATCAACAGCTTTTATGAATTCAGTGTGTTTATACATGTGACAGTAAATGTAAGCAGCTTAGCATTGTTTAACAAATGTAAATTTTTATTATACTAAATCTGTATTACAGTTTAAAATGATTTCTAATGCATACAGGCGAAACAAATGAAATAATGCAGCATTAATATAAACATACATGAACACATGGGCGATATATCAAATAACATTTCAGTCATACAGATCAGCTCTTTTGAGGGTTTCGTCAGTTTGTTCTTTCAGATTCGGTGAATCTGCTGCGTTCGTTTCATCACATCTGGTTCGAGGACCTGAAACCGGAAGTTGTTCAGCAGTTAACACGGTCAGTGTCTTCAGCTTTGTTTTGTAAATTGGGTGATATTCACTTTCTTCTCACATGTGACTTTGATTTACCCAAACTTCCTGTGAAGTTATCAGCATTCACCAACAAGTCTTATTATGTTGGAAATTGGCACACACACAATTTTACACCTCACAATACTCCTGTCTGGAATAACAAATCCCTGTTTTATGAGAACTGGGTAATTAGAAATATTTGGTCAGTGATGGATGTAATGGATGAGAGTGGTGATATGTTAGATTACAATTCTTTCACTTTAAAACAGATTTTCCTGTCATCCAAAGCAGTTCTTTACTGTTGTTAATTCAATACCCTCAGGTATAAAAATGTTAATGAGATGTTCCCTTTCTTCCCTTATTATATGTTGGTGATATTGAAATAGAGAGTAAACTCTGCACTAACAAATATATAAGACACATTATTATCCATTCATGCCACCCCTGTCAAATATTAAGAAATAAATCAGATGACACATTTAATACAAAATACTGTTAAATATTTGAGAACAGCCTAAGATTCACTATCCTCCAAAAGGTAAAAGAAATACACTTTAAAATATTAAATGATATATATTCTTCCAATAAATTTTCACATTTAAATTACAATGAATATATAGATGTATTAGAAACTGTACATTTACTAATGTATCGGTCCTCACGGCTCCTGTGATCAGTAGAGACTTCAGTGTGACTTTACTGACATGTAGTGCTGAAATTATGTGAATTGAAATGCCATTTTGTAAAAGAATAGAGAAAAGGGAGACAAACAGTTTTAGTTTTATCAAGGAGAACGAGCTTAATGAGCTTACATCTTTCTTTTTTTTTCTTTTTTTTTTTTTTACAAGAAACAGCGTTTCTAAAGAAATCCATTTCTTTTTGCATATTTATTTAAAATGATCAGTAAAAAATGAGAATGAAAATGATTATTTTCATCTCCTCAACAAACTCCAAACATATTTATTCTGATGTGACTTCTAAGCATCTCAGACTTTAACTTAGACCAGTTTTGCTGTTTTAATAATTTTTTCAAATGTGATGAAGGTCAAATATAATTTAAGACTAAAATAATCTAAGATTTTTGTTTCATACAGTGACTGTCATCCACAATCCTCCTCGCAGGAGAAGATGAGCAAAGAACAACCTCCTATGAGTAAGTCTTTATCTACATAAATTAAATTATGTGTGGAAGATATTAACAATTTATCCCCAATAAAATACAAGTGATTAAATATAGCTCATGCTGGTGGATTCTGGGTATTTTAATCTGTGATGTTGGATTCAAATCAAGATCTTGTAATCGTAACATGTTACATATCACGTGTGCTGTGTGTTATTGTGTGATGTGAGGATTGTGGACACTGAATGTCTGATTTGACTGTTTGCAGTGAGGATTGTTCTTCTGGGTTCGAGTGTGTCTGAAAACAGTCATGTGGGAAACTTCATATTAGGACGAGCAGCGTTTGACAGTGAAGCTCCTCCAGATGTTGTAGAGAGAGTCACAGGAAGACTGAAGGACAGACACGTGATCATCATCAACAGTCCTCAGCTGCTCCAGACAAACATCTCAGATCATCAGATCACACAGACAGTGAGAGAGTGTGTCCATCTGTCTGATCCAGGACCTCATGTGATCGTTCTGCTCCTCAAACATGAGCCGTGTTCAGCAGAAGATCAAGAGCGTGTGGAGAAGGTGCTGCTCTCTTTCTCTGAGCGCGTTTATCAACACACCATGGTGCTCAGCACACGAGAGCCACTGAAACCAATGACATCCTGCAGAAAATCATTCAGAAATGTGCAAACAGACACTTCAGTTTTTAGACGAGCAGCTCTCCTCATGATCTTCTGCAGACACTTGAGGACATTGTGAAGATGAATGATGGACGACACCTGAGTTGTGCTGAAGGTACAACAGTATTTTACAATGGATGATATTGTGTGATGATATTTGGTGTTTATATTGGTAATTTAACATGTTTAAATTTTCTTCTTCTGTCAGAAGGTGTGAAGCTGAATCTGGTTGTGTGTGGGAGCGACGAGACATTAAAATCCTCCATATCAGAGCAGATCCTGCAGCAGACAGACAGAAGATCAGATCGTCTTTACGTAGATTACGTAGCCAGGCTGTGATCAATCAATAAATCACAACAATCCCACACTGCCAATGTGATACAGACACAGACACAATGATTGAATGTTAACGTCAAGTCTAAATGCAGCCTAACAACAACAAAAGTATTGACTTTTAGTTCTGTTCATCTTTGTTAGATTCATGGTTACTATTAAGATAAGAAAAATGAAAAACTATTTCATTATAAATCATTATTTACTCGCCCTCATGTGAAATAGATTTAACAGAATCAAAACCGTGCCTGCTTGATTTGAAGGGACTAATGAGATTTACAAGCACATTTAAACTTACCATACTTTTACCATATTTGATGCATTTATTCTGAATAATCGGCTATCAGTATCAGTGGAGAAATGTAATATCTGTAGCTCTCTACTTTTTTCATATGTATTTTTGAACCCTTCTGTCATGTAGCCTGTAACACCATTGGTCAAAAGTGAAATTGCTTGCAAATTCCTTGTTTTGCTAAATTATCACCAAATACTGGATTCGATACAGGTTACAGATCAGTTACAAGCCCAACTCTGAGGTGAGTTCATTGAGCAACTGCTCCCTGGGCACTGCAGCAATAGCAATATGGCTGCCCACTGCTCTGGGTCTGGGTGTGTGTGTGTGTGTGCACCTGGTATTCATCACGTTATGGGGACCAAATGTCCCCACAAGGATAGTAATACCAGTAAATTTTGACCTTGTGGGGACATTTGTGAGGTCCCCATGAGGAAACAGGCTTATAAATCATGCAGAATGAGTTTTTTTGAGAAAGTAAAAGTGTGCACAGTCTCCTGTGAGGGCTAGGTTTAGGTGTAGGGTGATAGATAATATGGTTTGTACAGTATAAATACCATTACGCCTATGGAATGAACCCATAAAACATGTAAGCAGCTTTGAAGCATCCATAAAGTTTGTTGTAAAAGCCTCACTGCATCAAAAGCCTGGTTCGGCACATCCCTACTTACCTTGACTCAGTCCCACATAAAAATTATCAGGGGGTTCCTTTACAATGCAGAAATATTAACAAATGGCTGTTAATAAAGTTATTATAATATAAAGTTTATATATTATAATGCACCTTAACATTGGTGCTATACCCACAATTAAACAAAAAGAAGAAGTTTATATATTATGAACCCTAGGCTTGGTTATTTGGTTTATTTAATTCCTGGATACTGCCTGCCTGTAAATATTGTGCCCAAGAGCATAAAAGTATGTAGAAATAAATTTGAATGTAGGCTATATTGTGAGCAGTCATAGAAGTGATTAATAAATAAAATAAAATAAAACAAAAATGTAACAGTGAATCATTCTGTGAATCTTCAGTTGATTCAGTGTTTCAGAGGGCTTCATTTCACATCATCACAACTGTTTTCAACTTCCTCTTCTTCTAGCTAGAGCACAACTGAAGCTGCTTTGTCTTGACTTTTTAATGACAGCTGGCAATGCAGCTGTATGTGCATTCCTGCCATTTACTGGGAGTGTAAAGCCCAGACAAAAATAAATCCTCCTAATTAAATCTCTCTCTCTCTCTCTCTCTCTAATTACTTAATTTATTGGTCACTTACTTCTATTAGTACTCATAACCAGTGTTGGGGAGTAGCTTGTTACATGTAACGGAATTACGTAATTTAATTACAAAATAAATGTAATTGTAATTAGCTATAGTTACTGAGAAAAAATATGTAATTAAATTACAGTTACTTTTGAAAAATGTTAATGATTACAAAGGGGGTTACATCTGAATTTCACACAAATACACCCACATACAGATTTAATTGTCTACTTTTATAAACTGCATTGATTGCAGAATAGGACACATGCTTATTCAATAACTATTTTATTTTCTATTTTGGTTTTTGCATATACTTTAGATTTTAAGATAAATTGTTTTTTTCTAGGGTGTTGTTAGATGGCAGTGTTTCCTGTCATAACTATGCAAACATTTGATTTCAAAACCAGTATCATAGCTATTAAACTATTTATTGTTATGATTTCAAATCTGAATTTAACCTCAGAATGATCTAAAATGATCTAAAAATAAGTTAATAAGAGTCTGAATTTGTGGTGGCTGTGCTTTAAATTAAATTATTACACGGCTTTACGGAATACTTGATTCTGATTGGTCAGTCAGTCAGTGGGGGGGGGTGAGGGTGAGGGTGGGCTTCAGCCTTCTTTCTATTAGCTACATAACAGAAAGAATATACTAAATCGTAGTGTTGGGTTCGAGTCCACCTAAGTCGAGTCTGAGTCGAATCCGAGTCTTTAACCAGTCGAGTCCGAGACGAGTCCGAGTCCAAAATGGGCCGAGTCGGACTCAAGTCCGAGTCCCAAAGGGCCGAGTCCGAGTCGAGTCCGTCCGAGTCCAAGGAAACAATACTGTTTGTCAGTAACTTAACATTGTTTTATCCCAGGGGTGCCCAAACTCTGTCCTGGACGGAGGTGTCCTACAGATTTTAGATCCAGCCCCAATTAAACACACCTGAACCAGCTAATCAAGCTTATACTAGGCATACTAGAAACCCCCTGGCAGGTGTGTTGAGGCAAGTTGGAGCTAAACCAAGGACCAGGACTGAGTTTGGCACCCCTGTTTTTAACCTTTACAACTAGAAAAATGCAATGTCAGTTGAAATGTAAGAAAAGCAAACCTCTATTGGATCTTGCTATTTTGATTTCACAATATCTCATAATTAGTGTCCATGCACTGCTTAGCAAACTTAAAGTATGCAACAGAAGTTATGGCTGATCTATGTAATGTGACATATTTTAGAGTGAAAGGTTTTAGAATGTGATAAATTATAGGGTGGGACTTGACTTTATTCATCAATGTAGTAAATGTATAAATTCAAGGGTGGGGGTAAAGGAGTAGGTATATTGGTGAATGGGATCTTAAAGGGGTCATCGGATGCTAAGTTCACTTTTTCATGTTGTTTGAACATTAATGTGTGTTGTCAGTGTATGTACAAATCTACCCTATAATGATAAAAATCCATGCAGTGGTTTTTAATTAATCTGTAAAAATATTATTCCCTTTTTCAAATCGAGCCGTTCACAGATGTCTGTCGTTGTGGCGTCACATGACAGAGGCCACTCCCACAATAGTTGATTGACATGAGCGCCTTACCTCAGATCAGCTGTAACAGTCCGCCCTCTTTGTTTCGATATTGGAGCAGGGATGTAAGTTAGACAAGAATATCTCCGATTGAGTGATTGAGGTGTTGTGTTGCTGGATGTAATAATGAACATAGTGGTCGTCATTTACTCCCGACATCTGAGCCGCTGAAGATGCAGTGGATTACGTTTGTTTGTGAAGGGAATGCGCCTCCTGATCTACATATATCCGTCTATGTTCACGCAAATCATTCGTGATCCAGCTTCACTTACAGCAGAAGTGAGTATAAGGGGTTTTTTTTATGAATCTTTGCGATCACCTTTCCTTATAACATGGTAGTTATGAAGTTTAGCGGCTTAACGCGGCTAATGTAGACAATATCGTCTTTCCAGAGAGAGAAGAGAGGGGCGGGGTGAGCAGAGCTCATTTACATTTAAAGGAACAACCCCTTAGAATGAGATGATTTTTGCTGAGCTCATTTTGACAAAGTAAAAAGGGTGTTGTTTTACAAAACCATTGAGAATTTTTAATCAAAGTATATTAGTGTCATGATCGGGGCTGTGGGTCTTCCCTCAGCCTCTTGAGGTCGCTGTTCCCCTTGCACTGCACTCCCCTGATTGTTCACGTCTGTCTTGTCATTTGCACTGATTACACTCACAGCTGTTCACACTCTGGACTACTGTATAAGAACTCTCACTTCTCACTCCTGCGTCAGGTCTGCATTGTCTATTGTCTTTTGTCCTCGTGTGTGTTCGGTTCGGTTTTGATTTTTGATCCTTGTTTCCAGTTTGTGTTGTGCCGTGTTGGCCTTCTGGTTTACGTTCTTTTGTGTTTTGTTTCATTAAAATTATCCTTTCCTGCATTTGGACCCTGACCTCATTTCTAGGACAGCGTACGTGACAATTAGAGGCTTTTTATTAAGACCCTAAAGAATCATATCAGCTTGTGGAAAATGGGCATCCGATGACCCTGTTAAGAGCAGAAAATGCACCTCTTTTATTTCTGATTGTGGCTGTGTGTGTTTTGGTTTGTATATGACTTTTTTTTTTCTTGAATGAAAATGAGGTTGTGGGGGAAAAACCTAGTCTTTGCAATGGTACACACAGTGTGTATAAAGCCCTACCTATACTTTCCATAAGTCACAGCAAACTCAGACCTGTTTTATTTTTGAATGCATTTATAGTTACATTAATTACAATAAATTACATTATATAAGGAATAATTGATGATGGGCCATTTAATTATTAGAAAATCATGCACACCCAAGATGGTTTTGGACCCATAAAAACTATTGCTGCAAAGATGTTTAGAAAATTATTTTTCTTTCAAGCTAGAAACTGCCACCATGTTTAAATAATAATAATTTCAATACAGAAAAAACTAATCAACTAATGTACGTAAAACATTCTCAAGCTCAAGGCAAGTAACTCCAAGTATTACTTACAAGCAAAAGTATTAATACATATATTAATCTACATTTTTTATGTAGGTCTATATAAAGGCTATTACAGAAATAGACTACAGATATTTCATGAAGTAATAAATGTTAAAATAAAAACTGCCAAATCTTCACTGTATACATTAAAGATAATTCTTATTACAGTTAATAAGTGATTCAGTCAAGAACAGTGAGTGATTTTCTCTTTTTCTTTTGTTGTTTGATTAGTGTTTGACGTGGTCGGCTGCTGCAGGTTTACGCTGCTGTCGCTTTAAGATCTGACGCACAGATCAAATATTTTGACGCATCAGTATTTCTACCAGCTGTTCAGGTTTACTTAAGACAAAACCGACTTCATTTACACGAATAGTCTCCAATACGAGCATGCGTGTGGCAATAACAGAACCTATTAAAAGCGAAAGAGAACTCGGTATTCACACACTGACTGAGAGGCGCGTTCTGTGAGCGTGCTTTGAGTGTGTGCTTTCAACCCGTCGGCTTTCAAGTAGCTACTGGACAAGACTTTCGCGATAATGCATCGAGTCAGTGACATTTCCGTCAACTGTCTCTGGACTCGGACGGACTCGGGATATTTTCAGAGTCCGAAAGGCTTGAGTCCGAGTCAAGTCCGAGTAAAAATGCATCCGAGTCCGTGACAAGTCCGAGTCGCGTAAAAATTGTACTCGAGACCGGACTCGAGTCCGAGTACGAGTCCGAGTACCCCAACTCTACTAAATCGTGTTTAACAAATAGTTTAGTAATTGTGTAATCAAATATTACCTTTTTGCAGAATGTTTTTGTGTTTCATTTTGACTTGGCTTAAAGTTCTTCTGGCTCCAGAAGGATTACACCTTATTAAATAAGAAACCATATATCCCTAGACAATATACATTGTTATTTTAACCTAAAGAAATGAATGGCAGGAAAAGTAAATGCTTTCATGGTGATTTAACAGTCAGAAGGATGCGGAAGGGGTGTTTAATTATTTTGCATTATAATAAAAGGGGAGGCGATATCAAATTTGCAATTTAATACACTTACGCGTTTACTCTGTCCGTTATTTTTTGCCAAGCCAACTCTCTTTCTTTAGCCGATGCAGCTGTATTGCTTTTTTTCATTAATATTGGCATAAATTCTTCATATGCGTGCATTAAAACCTCCAACTCTGCCTCTGTGAAGTATGCCGCTCTCTTTTTTTCAATTTGATTTTCCATTTTGACTCGTGAAATCGGCGATCCATTAAAAACGTCCTTATGTATGCACCGTGCACACACATTAACTCTGAGTAACCAATAGGGGGTTGATTAAATTAACTCTTCTCAGGTGTTTTGGAACCGACATACTCATGGTATGCGGGTTTGGGGTAAATCAACCCAGAGGTTATGATTTACCAAATGGTAAGTTAACCAAGCTTTCTGGAATACCCCCCTGGTCTAGAGCAACACAAAATATAATGTCATTTGAAAGCTTTGAGTCTGAACTTTACACTTACACTTTGATTAACTCCTAAGTAGTGCTGAGTTATTTGCTGAGAAGTAGAAAAAAAGTTTTCATAATTTGTGAAATATATTTTTTGCGCCCTGTTCTCTAATGTCAAAAACATCATACAGCTCAGATAGTCATGTGTAATATGTCACAAAATTTACATCATGTACAGCCTGTGTATTGCAAAATATCACCAAAAAAAAGAAGTTTTCTCATACCTTATTCCTTTCATGAGATAGTGAATATCAAATAAGAAATATAGTAAAATTTTCTTTAAGACTCTTTTAAGATCACCTATTTCTTAGTATGAGAATGTCTGTATTTCATGAAATAAGTTTTCCCATAAACATACAGAAAGATTTCTATCAAACGATACCTACTTTTTGACTCTCCTTGCTATGGTTTTGGAGTTATGAGCCATTACTTTTGTGTATTTCACTCAGAAAACAACCATTTTTAAAATGCTTTCAGGGTGTCAAGAGTTAATTGCACCACGTGAGTATTTGTTGGTTAGAGACGGTTTTCTCCTCATTCATTGTGCTGATGTCTTCAGATCACCTGTAAACTGCCACTTAAAATCATTTCATGGCTGTCAGAGACAAACTACTCAACAGCACTTCATTATAGTCTGATAAACCATGTTATTTGCTGTTAACAAATTTATTTCTGAATTTGTGTATCCTATTGTTCATTTTTTTTCTTCTTTTTTATACAGAACATTACTTTCTTGTCTTTAATGTGGGACAATTCTCTATTATATGCAATGGCTGGCAAACCTTAGCCGGGCAAAGTAATGATTGAATCAATAACCATTTGGACATGAAGCCTATATACATAAAGAAGCAGAAACTGTAGAACAAGTATTAATACTACACCCTAATATGAATATAAAGAACTGAAAGTGAGAAATAAATTCAAATCTCATCACGTGTGACATTCGCAATAAACAGCATCGTAGACAACAGTCCAGGAACAGGGAAAATAATAATACAGTGTTTAAATGTATTAGGTAGAATATCCACACTCCAGTACAGCAGGTGACAGTAACTGTTCAACTCGTTCAAAACCCTCCAGTAAAACCCACGAAGAAGACGAAAACGAAAGAAACTGCGCAAACACGCAGACAGCAAGAGAAAGCGATGCTCATTGAATTTATGTCCTAGAAAACATTTATATAGATACAACTTTAGCACAGACCTACTCATTTTAACACTCGAGGACATTGATTTTACATATTTAATCCGATCCGTCTGTACTATTGAGAGATTTGAGAAGAAATTGCTGATAAACTACAGGACTAAAGGACAGAAAAATGAGCGTTTCTAATAAATTCTCTTCTTAGTGGACAAGACTGTAGGTAAGTTTTAAGTTTCTTAAATTAATTTAATGAAATTAAATTTTTAAACCAGACATTTCTCAATAAGACCATGTGGTTATTCTACACAGAAATGCATTTGTTTGTAACTCCTGTAAGTTTATTTATATAGTGTTTTTGTTGCTGTTGCTACTAATTCAACATATTTATTCATCTCATTAACGATCATCATCTTCAGGTCAAACTGAACAGCAGATTGTTTTCTCAACCCAATGCTGATCACTGGAGTTTATCTGCAGTTTGTCAGAAGAGCAAGGAAAGGACTCTCAGTCTGAGATGAGTCTCTCACAGAAACAGAGGTAACACTGAGTCTGTTTTCAGAGAATCATTTTAAACACTTTTTTAGATAATTATTCTAAACACTATTTTAAACACTTTTAAAATTTTATTAAAAAAAAAAAAAAAAGGAGCGCCATGTTTGTATGTTGCTAGAATTATCTGTACTGTTAACATATCAGAACCTGTAGAAATGACATTAACAGATCAACCATAATTTATCATAATATTTGACTGCATTACATGTTTGGGGTTGCATATTTAGTGGGTATTAAATGTTGTACTGTCCGCCCTTCATGTTTAATATTTCTGAAGTTTGACAGGAAGTTAAACTAAGTGAAACTAAAGGAAAAATGACAATCTCTAATTAGGCTCATAACTAAAACATGTTTAAATGACACAAATTATAATATACAGGTTATAAGAATGCTGTTAATTTTGCACACATTAATATCAAAAATGTATATATCAGCCAAATTAAATAGATAAAGAAACTTACAGCCATTGCTCTTCAAAACTCTTAAAAGCAAGGAAAAATGAGGATTACCCCCAAAAGCACCACATCTAATGAACATACATCAGACATGCGTTCAGCTGATTACTTCCTGATTTTTTTTCGTCATCCTCAGTTTCTTAAAGAGTCTACTAGATGGCAGTTTCTGACAAAATGAACTAAAGTACTATTAAACAGGGCACATAACAAATGTCAATAATGGGCAAACTAGATATAACTTAAAATAATAAAAATGAACATATACATCAAATTCTTAAAGTGTAAATTTGTGGGTACTTTTAAAGAGAAATGTAAAAGATTCTTGTCTCTTTCCCAGACTCGTTCACTGTACACAGTTCATTGTTCATTATATTCATTGCTGTAGATACAAGATTCATGGATACAAGTTGTTTTTGTTTTAGTATTTTCTCTTCTGTCATTAGAGTCAATAGAGTTTGTTTACTCAACAGTTTTAATATGGTTGCACTGTAACAGTTTTTGAGCCAGTTGTGTTTTTTAGTGAAGTAGAACTTGTGCAGGATGAGAAAGCAGCACTTTACTTGACTGTTAGATGATTCCTTTATAGCAGACCTGATGAGTTAGTGAATTAGTTTGTGTTAAACTGGACTAAGCAAACTCCCATCTGGCAAATAAAATCTCTTCAAATGAGACTGAAGTATCTCCTATAGTTTTTCTCTGTTGTTTGTGTCATTAGTGTAAGATCAGACTCACATGTGTCCAGCTCTGTGTCTGTGAAAATAAAACATAATCTACCAAAAGGTATGACATTATAACATTATGTTAGCTAATTTCGTCACTGTGGTTTTTGTGATAGATGTTGAATTAATAAAAAATAAAAAAAATCACTTAACACAAAATATGGTGACTTTTAATGAACTCTGTCTGGAGCTTCTTTCCAATAATACAATTATACAGGCAGACATTACAAGGAATAAATTCACCATACAAAATACTTATAGGCATAGAAGAACAAATGCATGGCTATATCTGTATATTAACTACCACTTACAACATTAAAACTTTATAAATTAGACTGAAGTACATTGTGTTATATTGTTTCTTTTGTTTCTTTCTGTTGTTTGTGTCATTAGTGTAAGATCAGGCTCACATGTGTCCAGCTCTGTGTCTGTGAAGAGTGACCGGTCGAAAGAATTTGTGCCACCAAGATTCAGTGAGAAAAAAGCTACCAAAAGGTATTTAATGTTTTTCTTATTGTTGGTTGCACATGGACTGCAAGATTAATTTCATTGAATATTTATCATGAATCTATATTGTGTAAATATTTATCAGCTTTTTCATTAAGATGCTAAGAGCATCAGCGAAGAAGATAAAAATGAGACCTAATATTTACCTAAATTTATACTTAAATAGATCCTATGCTTTAACAGTGCAAACTTAAACAGCTATTGTTTTCTGTCTTTGCTAAAAATATTGGCAAATTATTTCTCCAATAGTTTTCCTGAAAATGCAGTACTTCATTTTATTCACTAATAGGATTCAATATGAGACATTAGATTCAGACGTCCAGACTCACAAGAAACACAAGAATTACAAAGACAATCTCCTGTGGATCTTCCAGGTAGGAAAACACATTTTCAATAATGTTTACATTTATAACATTTATAACTTGCAAGAATATTCAGTAGAAATTTGATTTCTGTTTTATCTTGATCATTTACGGTTACGTTTAGAAACACAGAAAATGTATTTTTCATTGATTTTAGGATCTTGAAAGCAAAATAATCACATTTCTGAAGAATGTGCTAGAAAAATTTAAGAAAATATTACAAGAAGAAGATGTACAACACTTTGTGAAGGATTTTATTGAGAATAGATGCCGTATCAAAGAAGCAGCTCTTGATCTCACACTCTACTTCCTGAGAGAGATGAAGCAAGATGAAGCTGCTGATACTTTAGAAGGTAAGAGACTCGTGATCATCTGTCACATTGTCATTTATAAATGTAATGGAGTAAAAAATCAGTTTCTTTTTTGTCCCTGTGTTTAGATGAGCTGTTCTTTATTCATCAGCTAAAATGTAGCTTAAAGGAAAAATATCAATGTGTGTCTGAAGGAATTGCAAAGCAAGGTGATTCTACACTTCTGAAAAACATCTACACAGATCTCTATATCACTCAGGGTTGTAGTGAACAGGTCAATACTGAACATGAGGTAAGACAGATTGAAGTTGCTTCCAGACGTCATGAATCACAAGAAATACAGGTTGAATGCACAAATTTGTTTGAAACACCTGAACAAAACAAGCAGATCAGAACTGTACTGACAAAAGGAGTTGCTGGCATCGGAAAATCAGTCTCTGTACAGAAGTTTGTTCTGGATTGGGCCGAAGGAAAAGAAAATCAAGGTATCAGCTTCATATTTCCTCTTCCATTTAGAGAGATGAACTTAAAGGAGAAAGAAAAACTAAGTTTGATGGACCTTATAACTCAATTTTTCCCTGAGACTAAAGGACTGAACCTTACAAGAAGGAACCAAAAAGTTCTGTTCATTCTTGATGGTTTGGATGAATTTCGTCTTCCTTTAAACTTTAAGGAAAATGAGACATTGCATGATGTGTCTTCACCATCATCTCTGGATGTTCTCCTAACAAACCTCATCAAGGGAAATCTGCTTCCTTCTGCTCTCATCTGGATCACCACCAGACCAGCAGCTGCCAGTAAGATTCCTCCTGACTGTATCGACCGTCTGACAGAGATACGAGGATTCAATGATGCACAAAAGGAGGAGTACTTCAGAAAAAGATTCATGGATGAGGATCTGGCCAAAAAAATCATTGATCATGTTAAAAAATCAAAGAGTCTCTTTATCATGTGCCACATCCCAGTCTTCTGCTGGATTTCAGCCACTGTTCTCCAGAACATTTTAGAGGCAAAAAGAAATAATGTTGTGAAAAATAATCAGGCTGATGACGCCTCCAAAAAACTGCAGGAATCAAATATTCAAGACACTCCAAAGACGCTGACACAAATGTACACACACTTTCTCAGATTTCAGATCCTGCAGAGCAGACGAAAGTATGATGGAGATTATAAACCAGATGTTTCCTGGGATAAAGATGCCATATTTTCACTTGGGAAACTGGCATTTCATCAGCTGGAAAGAAACAATGTGATCTTCTATGACACAGATCTGAAAGATTGTGGTATTGACGTCTATAAGGCATCAGTGTATTCAGGCATGTGTACCCAGATCTTTAAGGAGGAAACAGGGATCGTTCTTGGTACCATGTACTGCTTTGTTCACTTGAGCATTCAAGAGTTTATTGCAGCCCTTTATGCACATCTGTTTCTAGACATAAAGAAAAGAAGTATATTTGTTCATGAGTCTACAGAACAGGAAAACAAAAGTGAAACCATGATTGATTTGCTCAAGACTGCAGTGGACAAGGCACTAGAGAGTGATAATGGACACCTGGATCTTTTTCTTCGATTCCTCCTCGGTTTGTCACTCCAGTCCAATCAGCGACTCTTACAGGGTCTGTTGACACAGCAGGATGGAAATGACCAAATCAAAAAGGAAATAGTTCAGTACATCAAGCAGAAATTTGAAGCTAATCTGTCTGCAGAGAGATCCATCAATCTGTTCTACTGTCTGAATGAACTCAACGACCAAACTCTGGTAAAAGACATTCAGACCCACCTTAGCAAAGGAAGTCTCTCATCTGCTGATCTTTCACCTGCCCAGTGGTCTGCTTTGGCCTTTGTGTTGTTGACATCAGAGGAGGAGCTGGAGGAGTTTGAGCTTCAGAAATTCAAGAAATCAGACGAGTGTCTCATTAGATTATTGGCAGTCATCAAAACCTGCAAAAGAGCTCTGTAAGTTGATCATTTTTTGTTTTAATCTGAAAACAACAACAAAAACATCTATATAGGGTTCCCATGCACCCTGAAAATGCTTGCAAATTAATTACTGATTTTGTAGTCCTGAAAATGCATGGGAAATTATAGAAATATAAAATGTAATGGAAAATCTGGAAAATGATAAAACAAATGTTCTTGTGTTTTTCTTTAGATGAGAATGAAGTGTTTTGTTCTTCTTGAAACATGTTAGTAGCAGAAAGTGCTTTGTTCAGGGATGCTGAGGTTTGACAGTTTAAATGATGATGTTTAGTCCATCAAATTTCCACTCGAATGTTTGTAGTAAATGCCAACAGATAATCAGCTAGTGATTGTGATTTATTTTAATGTATAATTCCAGCCTTTCTGCAGTACAAGTAGTACCAAATACTGGGTCAATGTGGTACCCGTTAATAGGCAGCTGCTTTCAAACATTCCTGTGTATATTTTTGTGTGGGCACTCTGTAAAGAGCATTGTGTTTTTACAACATGTTTTTACAGCATTGTGCATTGTAGCCAGTGTTGAGAACCTGATCACAATTGTTACGCCCCATCTAGGGTAAAGGTGCAACATGAAAGAGTGCGAGGACGCCGAGGAGTTTGAAAACAAATAAACAATGGTTTAATGAAAAAACAGTGATTTTTACAAATATAAGTGGGGGAATTGACTTCAGGAGCCAACCAGGCCAAAATAACAAACAAAAGCAACTAATATTTAAACCCTCTAAATTCCCTATTTACAAAAGAAAAGAAAAGAAAATACAATAAAACTTCCCTAACTCCTTATACAAAAAACAATCAACAAAAGGTTCCAACAAAAATGGCGTCAGTCTCCCTACCTCCCCAGGAATACTATATACAATATTTACAATCAGTAACCAAGTCCAAACAGGCAATCCAAAATCAGGGTCAAACAGGCGGAAGTCAAAATTACACACAGTTGGCAAAGGCACGAACAAATAACAATCTCTCACAGCAAACGTTTAAAACAAACACACACAGAATTTCAGTCTCACTGACACAACTTATCAAATAACAGAGCAATGCAGTATTAACACAGCAAATGAGCACTAAGCTGAAGCAGGAAGTGATGAGGAGATCTTTATAGGTAGCAGGAAGTCAGCTGATCAAGCAGGGCGGGGCACGAGTTAAAGGACAGGAACCAATCAGACGTCAACCTGCACAGAAACACACATACAACACTTCCCAAAACAGAACAAAGACAAATAAAACATAAGGGACGTAACACCCCCATACGCAAGAATAAACATGTCATGTTTATAAAGTTCTTGACAGAGAATCAGCAGATGAAACAACTTCCACAGGAACTGCTACAGAGAGGCAAGTGGCTGGAGAAGAATAAGTTAAGAGTTAAGGTGTTTAATCAGAATCACTCAGTAATAAATTTAAGACAGTTAAAAACAGAAAATGATTATACTTAGTGCAATCAGTTTGGACGTAGCACAGTGCTCATTCAGTAAATGCACAGCTAAACAGATGAGTTTTGAGTCTAGATTTAAATGTAATTAATGTTTTAGCACATTTGATCTCTTCTGGAAGCTGATTCCAACTGCAGGCAGCATAATAGCTAAAAGCGGATTCCCCTTGTTTTGTGTGAACCCTTGGTATTTCTCACTGACTCAATCCTAATGATCTGAGTGGTCTGTTCGGTTTATAGATGAATAGATGAAAAATAAATGTATTAATTGTATTTAGCAAATTGAACAAACATGAACGATGAAGTGCTTGTATAAATAACATTCACACACATTAATTAATGTTCACTCACTGTAACTTGATGTTAGATCATATATTAAGTCATGTTAATGAATGGTATCTTTTACCAAACTACACAACTGTATTTGACTGTACTTTTATTTAATCAAACTGCACAAACTATATTTCATAGCCTAGAACTGCTTTTCTAATGGACCGATTTTAAGGCTATAAACATTAACCATACATTTGTACATTTGTTCTCTAACACACATATTTTAGCTACACAGGTCATTTAAAAGCCTCAGGTGTGTAAAAATAGTACACTATCATGTCCTTTATACACACACACACACACATATATATGTACAGTACTGTGCAAAAGTTTTAGGTCACTAGTATTTTTACCAGCTAAAAAATGGTTTAAAGTAAGTTATTTCTATCTTTTGCTGTAGTGTTTCAGTAAAAAAATATCGGTTTACATTTCCAAACACTCTGTTTGCCATTAATTGTAATAATCTAGTGAGATTTTTGTTTGCACAAGGAGTCTGACAAATTTATTTTAGTTAATAGAAGTTCATTGATAAAGAAAATCTGTTTATGACATTGTTTTTGACAGCATCCTCATTTTATGTGCTTAACTGCCAAAAAAATTTAACAGTACTGTATCTTTGTAGGTGTAGGTCTCTGAAAACATCTTGTTGCCACAGTTCTTCTGGATTTAGTCTGTCTCCGTTTTTTCTGTTTCTTAAGACAGACTGGATTGAATGATGGAGAGATCAAATCTATGTTTGCACAAGGAGTCTGACAAAAGCCTGTGCTCCATACAAAAATCTCACTGGGTTATTATAATTAATGGCAAAATGAATGTTTAGAAATGTAAACTGATATTTCCTACTGACACACTACAGCAAAAGACAGACTTTAACTGACTTTAAACCATTTGATCAGAGAGGGGGCCTGATGCAGTTTTACTGAGGGTGAACTCTTCAGTCACTTTTGTCCAAAATATTATACATTTTGAAAATTGTAGCTTCATTGGAATGGTACAGAACTTTTCATAGCATTTACGGCACACCAAAAATGATGCCATGAATCAAAAAGTGGTTGTAAAAAAATGAATAAATAAAAAACAAATAGTCACACGTGTAATCCTCATGGATAAAAATGACCACTATCAAAAATTTGAAAAATAAAGAAAAAATGTACAATGTAACAATTAATGTTAGTAGCAGCAAGTGCTTTGTTCAGGGATGCTGAGGTTTGACGTGAGAAAAATATTTTGAATGATGATGGTTAGTCAATCAAATGTCCTCTCAAATGTTTGCAGTAAATGTCAACAGATAATCAGCCAGTGATTTTGATGTATTTTGATGTATGATTCCAGCCTTTCTGCAGTATCAGTAGTACCAAATACTGGGTCAATGTGGTACCCGCTGATAGGCAGCTGCTTTCAAACATTCCTGTGCATATTTTTTTGTGAGCACTCTGTAAAGAGCATTGTGTTTTTACAAGTTTTACAGCATTGTAGCCAATGTTGAGAACCTGATCACAATGGTTAAGGTGTTTAATCAGTTTTAATTCGCTCAGTAATGCTTTTCCTTGAAACCATGGATCTAGCACTTTCAAATATATAATTCATTGTAATTAAAGCTATAGATTAACTAATATATTTATTATGTGTGTTTAGCAGAGGTGGGACCAAGTCATTGTTTTGCAAGTAAGCAGTAAGTCTCAAGTCTTTGCATTCAAGTCTTGAGTCAAGTTCCAAGCCAAGTTGGGCATGTCCAAGTCGAGTTGCAAGTCATTAGTGCTGTTTGCCCAAATTAGTTTGTCTGTACTAATTACTAGAGTAAATTTAAAATCAAAAATAGTCTATAGTAGGCATAATTTTATATAATAATTAGTGGTGTTTCATTGAGAAATGAATAATTGTTTTTGAAGAAATATAGGCCTAAGTGAATGAATAATTTATTTTAAGTCTCATTTAAGTTTCATTTATTAATGATTCAGTGATTTTAATGAATCAGCTGAGTCAAATATTTAATAACTTGTTAATACGTGCTAAATGTACATGTGCTGATTTATCGCCACTTACTGACATAGGTCTACAGACATAAACATTTATTTTTTTTATTGGCATGATTGACGGGTGTTATTTAGAATATTTACAAAACATTTATGTTACTTTAAGTCCTAAACTGATATGTTGATACAGAACGTTAATTACTGGGCAAAGAGATACATGAAATGACGCAGAAAAGTAACTGTATAAGAATAGTTATAATGTATATAAATGTTAAATTAAAAATCAGTGAATGGATTTAAAAGATGGATTGGATGTGTTTTCTTATAGTTTTATATTTTATGTTCTTATTCCTTCAACAAATATTGATGATAAATTATTCAAATTTCATGCTGTCACAGAGACGTGTGCAATAATAGTCATAATCTATTTTAGTCTTTGTTATTCTTCATTCAAAATAAAATTTTAATATTGTAATAATTGTAGGGGTTGAGTTAATATGTCGACTTTGCCACTAGTAGCCACGAACGTCTGGCACCACACCGTTCAGGGTTTAAGAAATGAGGCATGCAAAATTATTCACGGTAAAACTGTAGCTATTCAGACAAATATGTGTAAGTAAATGTATTTTCTGTTTTAAACAAGTTGTTTCTGTCGGATATACAACACGTGAATTCATCAATTTCTTCTGAAATCAATCAATCAGTCAATCATGTTTATTTATACAGTGCTTTTTAACAAAACAGGTTGTGTCAAAGCAGCTTTACAGTATTAAATAGGACAATAGTGTGTCAATAATGCAAAAGTTCCATGTTGCAGCAAAGTCAGATTGCAGAGGACTCATCTGGTTCCTGTGGTCTTGCGCCGACGACTGTCTAGGTGATAAGTTCCTCATTGATGATCCGATTTAAACTGACAGAGTGTGTCTCCTTCCCTACACTAACAAGCGCTCACTTAGTGAGTCCGTCTCTGGCTCAGTGTCAAAAGCTGTGCTAATCATGCCAGTGTGATCATACGCTTTAGTAACCAGCCTATATTGATCAGAACAGGTTTTTTTTTTTCCTTATCAAATAGAAGGCAGGCCATGATGACAGGGCTCAAGTCCAAGTCAAGTCTCAAGTCATTGTTGTCTAAGTCGAGTCGAGTCGCAAGTCTTTTACGTCAAGTCAAGTCACAAGTCCTCAAATTTTGGACTCGAGTAATGTGACTCGAGTCTACAGCTCTGGTATTTAGCAAATGTATTCAATCTAATTATTGTGTAATCTTATTTTCCTCAGGCTAAATGATTGTGGCTTAACAGACAAAAGCTGTTCAGCTCTGGCTACAGTTCTTGGATCAGATACCAATCTGAAAGAGCTGAACATGAGCAATAATAATCTGCGGGATTCAGGAGTGAAGCTACTTTGCCATGGACTGGAAAATATTAAGTGTCGTTTGGAGATACTGAGGTAAGTTGTGTGACAACAGACAAAATTGAGCTCAACAAAAACATAAGGTCAAAACCAGACTTAGATAATGACAAGTCTGTATGTTGTGCTTTTATATGTATGCCTGCCGTAGTGTTTTTTTGGTTCTTCCTGATTTAGTCTGTCATTGACATTGTCCTAAGCCGACTCATTGTGCTATACCGTTGTATTTGGTTATGTTCAAGGTAGGGATAACTTGATATTTGACTTTATTTGAGGTTTCCAACATAACTTATAATCTAAAATGACACCAAGAATTTTATTTTCATATACTCTTTCTATATTTTGATAAATTTTCAATTCAATTTGAGGATTTGTTTTATATCTTCCAAATAACATAATCTTAGTTTTACTTGATTATGGCAATTTTTTTTTTTTTTTTACATCAAACCAATGTATTAATTTATTCATTTCAATTGTCATCACCTTCAAAAGCTGTTGTAAATTATCACCAGAACAAAAAATATTTGTATCATCTGCAAATAAAATAAATTTTAGTATATTTGATACTCTAAACATGTCATTAATATACATTATAAACAGTTTTGGACCTAACACTGATCCTTGAGGTACACCACAAATTATGTTCATATATACAGATTTATGTTCACCAGTTTCTACAAACTGTTTTCTGTTTGTCAGATAACTACTCACCCAGTCCAAACCCACCCCTCTAATACCATATCTCTCTAGTTTTTGTAATAAAATATTGTGATTTATGATAATCAAAAGCTTTCTTTAAATCTATGAAAATTCCTACTACGTTTCTTTTTATCTATACCATTTGTAATTTCCTCAATTAATTCCATTAGTGCTAAAGTTGTTGATCTATTTGTCTGAAATCCATATTGACTATCACCTAGAAGATTACGTGTTTCAATAAAATTATCAAGTCTTTCTATAAAAAGTTTTTCAAGAACTTTGGAGAACTGGGGGAGTATAGAAACAGGTCTATAATCTAAAGTAATGTCTATCCCCATTTTTATATAATGGTGTTATTTTTGCAACTTTCATTTTATTTGGAAATTTACCGGATTGAAAAGACAAATGAAACATGTAAGTTAATGGATCCACAATCTCTTCAATAACTTTTTTTATTATAATCATATCAATATTATTCCAGTCGAGAGGATTTACTTTTACATTTTCTATACACTATCTATTATCTCCTCTCGATCCACTGCTCTAAGAAAAATAGAGCTTGAATTTCGATCCAAAAAAATCATCCACTTCTTTTGTTGTTTCTGAGTCATCTATTGTTTTTACCAAATCTGGTCCCACATTTACAAAGAATTTATTGAATCCATTAACCACATCTTCCCTATTATTTATTATGCTATCATTATCAATATAATACTGTGGGTAACATATATTATTCTCGACTCCATTTCTAATGATATTATTTAATACATTCCATAAACCTTTCATTTTATTTTTATTATAATCAAACTTTTTTATTATAGTATTCTTTCTTACATATACTCATAATATTAATTAATTTATTTTTATACTTTTTATATTTATTCTATGCTTCTGGAGTACGAGTGTTGATGAATTGTCTATAAACTGTATTTTTCTTCTTACAAGCATTTAATAAACCCTTCATAATCCATGGACTATTTCTTTGCCTTTTTGTAGCAATGTATTGTTTAACAGGACAATTTTCTTTCATACAATGATGTAAAAATCTTTAAGAATCCATTATATGCTTTATCAACATCATCTTCTTCGTATATTTTTCAATTTTGTCTAAGTAATTCCTTCTTAAATGCATTTATATTTTATGTTTGAACTTAAACTTTTCTTTAAGATTCCTATGCTTACAGTGGTAGACAATAAAAACAGGTATATGATCACTAATATTACTATAAAGTAACTCACTTTCTATATTATTTTCCATAATATTTGTAAATATATTGTCTATCAATGTAGCACTATGACATGTGATTCTACTTGGTCTGGTGATTGTTGGGTATAAACCCATACTATACATTATATTTATAAAATCTTCTGTCATTTTATGCATTTTTGGATTCAGTAAATCAATGTTAAAATCTCCACATATAAACACAGTCACTGTTTTTGTAAACATTTTTTCTATCCACTCACTAAATATTTCAATATTTGAACCAGGAGTTTTATATATACAACTCACTATAATATTTTTGTGTCCTTTCCATACAAATTTCAACAGTAATACATTCCAACAAATCATCAACGACTTCTGTCATGTTCTCCACCACCTTATACTTCATTCTATTGTCCACATATATCATCACTCCTCCTCCTTCTATTCATTCTATCTTTAGAATTTAATTCATAACCATCAGTCACAAAATCCACACCTTTCTCAGTATTAATCCAAGTCTCCGATATTGCTATGATATTAAAATGATTCTTAAACTGTCTCAAATATTCTATAATACTCTGGACGTTGGCATATAAACTTCTACTATTAAAGTGGATCATTGATATATTATGTTCTGATTGGAAAGTTATATTGAATTGCTCGTCTGTATAATAAGTACAGCTGTTTTTAATATTCATAAATAAATTGTTTACAGGATCGATGTTATTTTCAATATCCTGCATTTTATACTCTGTATATGCAAAAGTATCTATTCCAGATGTAAACGACTGCTTATCTTCTGGACTTGACATAGTTGTAATTTTTGATTCTGTTTATTTTTATTGACTACTGGCTATACTGCATTACCTTGCTCTCATTTAACTCATTTATATTTATCCAGCTCCTCCAACTGCCTAATGACTAACACTTTGGCTTGTTCTTGCGTTTCATTCAGCTTAATAAATATTTTACAATTTGTAGTCCATGTTGATTGTATTTTCTTCTGTCTTCTGAGGAGTCAGGCCTGTCTGGCAATGTCAGCATTTTTCTTAGTCAAGTGTTCATTCAAATACACATCCGTGCCCTTCAATCATCTTCCCTATTTCAACAACTCAGTTTTATGCTTCCTATTAGCAAAGTGAACAATTATGGCTGGTCTATCTATTTTAAGTCTCCGTGGGAGTGAATGACATGCCTCAATGTTACTCCTATCCAACTCAATCCTCTTTGAGTGATGGAATGCCGTGACCTGTTGCTCCACTGTTGTATCGTCCTGCTCGCTCGTCTACTCTTCATTCAGCGTCGTCACTGCCCAGGCATATGAACGTGGTTTTATCTCCAAGCCGGTGACTATGATATCATTCATTCTGGTATATTGTTTCAGATCCGCCACACGGTTTTTCAGCAACATAATCCGCTTGTCCTTCTCGATGTTTTGTTGCCTCGAGGCTTTCACTTCCTCCACCAGGCTCATTATGGTCTTCTGCTGTTGTCTAACACCAGAAACCTCCTCCGTCAACATATCAAGCCATCGCTTAATGTCATCAGCCTCCTCAGCCTGTGTGTGAAGCGGTTTAGGGGGCATAGCATCTCGTTATCTTAACAGCACAAACCCCCGATTCGAATACGGCGAATACTGGATTTAGTCTGTCTCAGTTTGTTCTGTTTTTTCATGTCATTCCAGACAGACTGAATGATGATGAGATCAGATCTCTGTGTGGAGCACTGGCTGTTGTCAGACTCCTTGTGCAAATAATCTGACCGGATTATTAAAATTAATGGCAAAATGAATGTTTGGAAATGTAAACTGATATTTCCTACTGACACACTACAGCAAAAGATAGAAGTAACTGACCATAAACCATTTTTAGCTTGTGAAAATACTAATGGAAAAAGAGTTTTGCACAGAACTATATAGAACAAAAATATATTGCATTTATTTTACTGAAAAAAAAAAGTTCCCCTTCGGGAACTCGAGCCGCGTCGAAACGGTATGGCTCTGAACACGTGTGAAATCAGACCAATGGAAGAGCGAGACGTCATAGGCGGGTGACGTCACACCCGGCAGCTTCTGTCTTTCAGCAGCGCTCTGTGTTGTGTCTCTGTTTGTGCTTTCTTTTTGGCACAAATGTCCAAATCCCTTAGAAAGAGCAAACATCTAGACGAACCATGTTTTAGAGCGTGTGTTCCTCCCTGCCCTCGTTACATCTATGCGTGGTTTGTCTGGGAGCGGAGCATGCGGCAGCAGCCCTTGAGGGGGCTGATTGCCCATATTGTGTGCAGATGAGTCTGCACACACTCCGCTCCCGGAAGGCTCTCTTCCAGCTGGGAGCCTTCAGCAGCGTTCCCCGCGGATCTGGTCCTGCTTCCGCCGAGGCGGGGCAGCGGCTGCATTCGTGGGGTTCGCAGCTGGATCTAGCGGAGGGTATGGAGACGGGTAACCCCCTACCTCCTGCCTCACCCGCTAGATCCCCAGCCCGTCCACTGGGTGTGGAAGCCCGCGCTGCGGATTCTTCCCCCCAGGGGACGGGCTCGACACTCCCCATATCTTCCTCCGAGGAGGTTGATGTGGAGAGTGTCGAGGAAGTTCAAGCACCACAGTTTCCCCAATATGAGGAGCTGCTGGAGGTAGTGACTCGTGCGGTGGCCAAGCTTAACATCGATTGGCCCCCCGAGTCATTGGTTGAGCCGCAGAGAAGCAAACTGGACGAGAGGTTTCTGCGGTCTCACCCACCTCCAGCACGCCGGAGCCTCCCATTTCTTCCCGATCTCCACACTGAGGTGTCGAGATTGTGGAATATGCCCTTCTCGTGCCGCTTGTTCATCCCTGCCTCATATAACTACGGTCATGTGGGCGGGTTGGATGAGCGAGGGTACAGAGCGATGCCTCGGGTGGAACAGACGCTTGCGAGCTATCTGTCCCCCGCCACGGCATCGTCTCTGAAGGCTCCGGTCTTGCCCTCCAAGCCGCTGCGAGTCACCTCAGCGCTGGTGGGCAAGGGGTACATGGCGGCGGGTCAGGCTGGTGCGTGTCTGCACACCATGTCGGTGTTACAGGTGTAACAGGCTGACCTGCTTAAGGAGTTGGATGAAGGCGCTGAGATCAGGGATTGTGATATCTCTGAGCTCCGGAGGACCACTGATTTGTCTCTCCGTGCCACTAAGGAGACCGCCCATGCCATCGGGTTATCGCATTCAGTTCGGCGCACCACCTCCGCCATTCAACGGGGTCTTTCCCAGTCTGGTGGGCCCCGAGCAGGGTCTGGTAATGGAACAGAAAGTAGCTACTCTCCTGAGAAAGGAGGCCATCGAGGTGGTCCCTCCTCAGTCCAGAGAGTCCGGGTTCTACAGCCGGTACTTCATTGTTCCAAAGAAGGATGGGGGCCTGCGTCCCATTTTAGATCTCCGCCTCCTGAACCGCTCAGTCATGCGGCTGAAGTTCAGGATGCTGTCTGTAAGACAGGTCGTGTCACAGATCAAGTTCGAGGACTGGTTTGTCACGATAGATCTAAAAGACGCATATTTCCACGTCTCCATCCTTCCTCAACACAGGATTTTCCTGAGGTTTGCTTTCAGGGGCAAAGCTTACCAATATCGGTTTCTTCCTTTCGGCCTAGCACTCTCCCCCCGCACTTTTACGAAGTGTGTGGATGCAGCTCTGGCTCCTCTGCGACTCCAGGGCATCCACATACTCAACTACATCGACGACTGGCTAATCCTGGCCCAGTCGGAGATGATGGCGGTTCGGCATCGAGATGTCGTTCTCGCACATATGAAAGAGCTGGGGTTGAGACTGAACGCCAAGAAAAGTGTGCTTTCTCCACTACAGAGAACCACTTATCTGGGCGTGGTGTGGGATTCGACCATGATGCAGGCACGGTTGTCTCCTGCTCGGATCGAGTCGATCCTCGCCGCAGTCGTGAGAGTGAACTAAGGCCAGTCACTCACTGTCAAGCAGTTTCTACGACTGCTGGGTCTGATGGCAGCTGCGTCCAACGTATTACCTTTTGGCCTGCTGTACATGAGACCCCTACAGTGGTGGCTCAAGACCAGGGGGTTCTCCCCGAGGGGAAACCTGCTTCACACGATCAAGGTCACGCGGCGATGCCTACGTGCCTTGGTCATGTGGAGGAAACCCTGGTTCTTGTCTCAGGGCCCGGTGCTGGGAGCTCCTTGTCGCCGTGTAACGCTAGCGACGGACGCGTCCCTCACCGGTTGGGGAGCGGTCATGAGTGGCCACCCTGCCCGCGGTCTGTGGAGCGGTCACCAACTCACTTGGCACATAAATTGCCTGGAGATGCTGGCCGTGTTTCAAGGGCTGAAACACTTTCTCCCGGACCTGAGAGATCGCCACATGTTGGTCCGCACCGACAACACGGCGGTGGTCTCTTACATCAACCACCAAGGAGGTCTGCGTTCGTGCCCCTTGTACAAGCTGGCGCACCAGATCCTTGTGTGGTCCCAGGGCAAACTCCTCTCGCTGAGAGCAGTCTTTGTACCTGGGTATCTCAATGTGGGAGCAGACATCCTGTCGAGACAGGGGCCGAGGCCCGGGGAATGGATGCTTCACCCCGAGGTGGTGGAGCAGATCTGGAGAGTGTTTTGTCCAGCCCAGGTGGACCTATTTGCCACGAGGGACAATGTTCAATGTCCCCTCTGGTACTCTCTAGTTCATCCAGCTCCACTGGGGCTGGATGCCATGGTACAGACGTGGCCGAGGCTGCGTCAGTACGCTTTTCCCCCGATCGCTCTGCTCTCGGGAGTTCTAGAGAGAGTGCGCCGGGACGGGGTGTCCCTTCTTCTAGTAGCCCCGTTCTGGCCGGGCCGAGTATGGTTCTCGAACCTGATTTCCCTCCTCGACGGCTCTCCCTGGGAGATTCCCGTCAGGAGGGATCTCCTCTCACAGGCAGGGGGTTCCTGCCTTCACCCCCGGCCGGAGCTGTGGAAGCTTTGGGTGTGTCTTAAAGTGGAAACTTTTCACTTCTTGGTGTGGACGCCACCAGCAGGACCCAGTTAACTGCCCAGTTGGCTCAGTGCTGGAGTTTCTGCAGGACCAGCTGTCTGCAGGGTTATCCCACTCCACCTTGAAGGTCTACGTGGCGGCCATTGCGGCCTACCACGCCCCTCTCGGTGGTCTTTCCGTGGGTAGGAACCCCCTATGGTTACACGTTTCCTCCGCGGTGCGCTGAGGCTGAGGCCTCCTGTACGACCTCGTGTTCCCTCCCGGGACCTGTCCGTGGTGCTTGAGGCTCTTTGTCTTCCTCCTTTCGAGCCTATAGAACAGATTTCTGACTGTCATCTGTCCTTTAAGACTTCTTTTCTTTTGGCTCTTTCCTCCCTCAAGAGAGTGGGAGACCTGCAGGCCCTTTCTGTGGCCCCTTCTTTCCTGGACTTCGCTCCAGGCCTCTCTAAAGCTTTTCTTCACCCTCGCACTGGGTATGTCCCTAAGGTCCCTTACTCTGCACAACGGCCAGTCGTACTTCAGCTCTGGATGCATATGTTCACCGGGTGGCTCCCTGGAGAAGGTCGGACCAGTTGTTCATTTGCTTTGGTCCTCAGAGACGTGGTCTCCCTTTCTCCAAGCAGACCATAACTCGGTGGATAGTCAAGGCTATCCTCCTGGCTTATGAGTCTTCGGGCCTTCCTCCTCCCTTGAAGGTGAAGGCTCACTCCACCCGGAGCATGGCGGCCTCAAAAGCCTTCCTTGCGGGTATGCCCCTGCAAGATATCTGTAACGCTGCGGGCTGGTCCACGCCCCTCACGTTTGTCAGGTTCTACTGCCTTGACCTCTTGACCTCTGGCTCTTTGGTCCTTCCTAGCTCTTTCTAGGCAGGGACTTGGAGCTGGTGGCGTGGGCATCTCGTTCCCATAGCGTTTCGACGCGGCTCGAGTTCCCGAAGGGGAACGTCTCAGGTTACGTATGTAACCCTGGTTCCCCGAGGGAACGAGATGCCGCGTCTCGAGGCCAGCCTCCTGCGTCCCTGCGAGCGCTGCTTCTCTGTGAAGCTGTCGTTCGTTCTGGCACACATGCTTTTATGCTTCCTGGTCTGTGACGTCACCCGCCTATGACGTCTCACTCTTCCATTGGTCTGATTTCATACGTAACCTGAGACGTTATATTTCAGGTGTTCAGTGTCTTTTGACCATGAAGAGCACAAGTGTACCTCACAAATGAGGAGCATCAGAAGGTTAAAACTTTAAAGTGACTGTAAGCTGGAGATACTACAGTGAATTGACGTTTTTTTTTAAATCAATGATATTTAGATTTAATTTAGTCAGATTTTGCTTTACAGCTAAGCTTTAGTTCATTTGAATAAGGAATAACATATTGTGTTTAGGGATTTACGTTGTTTAGGTCGTTTCTAGAATAAATGATTAATCATCTGAATGTGACATTTTCATTCTGGTTCTAGACTTTCAGACTGCAGTATCACTGAAGAAGGTTATAAAGCTCTGGCTTCAGCTCTTAGATCAAACCCTTCACACCTGATAGAGCTGGATCTCACAGGAAATGATCCTGGACAATCAGGAGTGAAGGAGCTCAATGATTTACTACAGGATCCAAACTGTCAACTCAAGATACTGAGGTGAGAGATGATTAAATAATGCAAAATAAATTATAAGCATGTGAATAAATTAAATTATATTATATTATATTATTTCACTATTTCACTAAGGTACAAAATTTGTTGCTTCAAGAATGTTTAAGATGATCAAACTTGAAAGATCAGATGCTGCAGCTGCTGTTGTTTTGATGATAAATGTCAGCACAGTTTAGTTGTGTTAAAAGTTATAGGTTAATCAGACATTTTGGGTCACTAGATGTGCTGGTATTCAACACATTATATAATCTGAATCAGAATTAGCTTTATTCGCCAAGTGTGCGCAAACACACGAGGAATTTGTTGTGGTTTTTTAAGGTGCTCCTGGTACATACATACATACATACATACATACATACATATCTGACATGAGAACAGAGAAAAAACATTTAAATAAAATAAAAACTTAGAATAAATAATAATGTATGAATCTGGAACAGAAGATTTATGTACAGATTTGTGCATTATTCCTCTATATACAGCTATAAATAAGAGATGTACATGTGTATTTACATAAAAATACTACAGAAGTTTACATAATAATACTACACAAGGAGTCAATAATTAGAAATGGAGAAAGAAATGCATAAATGAATTGCAGAACCCAGGTAATGTTTATGTTTATCTGTTTAAACTGGTGATGGCATTTGGGAAAAAGCTGTTTTTATGTCTAGATGTTTTAGTGCTCAGGGATCTGTAGCGTCTGCCTGAGGGGAGAAGTTCAAACAGGTTGTGTCCGGGGTGAGAAGGGTCTTGGATGATGTTTCCTGCCCGTTTCTTCACTCTGGAGATGTATAAGTCCTGAAGGTTGGGCAGGTTCACACCAATGATTCTTTCTGCTGTCCTAACAGTCCGCTGCAGTCTTCTTATATCTGATTTACTGGCTGCCCCAAAGCAGACAGTTATAGAGGAGCACAGAAATGACTCAATGACGGTGGAATAAAACTGCGTCATTAGTGCCTGTGGTAGATTGAACTTTTTCAGTTGATGAAGAAAGTACAACCTCTGCTGGGCTTTTTTCACAATGGAGTCAATGTGAATGTCCCACTTCAGGTCCTGGGAGATGTTAGTTCCTAGGAACTTGAATGAGTCCACTGCAGCCACAGTGCTGTTCATGATGGTGAGAGGGGTGAGTGCAGAGGGCTTTCTCCGGAAGTCCACAGTCATCTCTACAGTTTTGAGCGTGTTGAGCTCCAGGTTGTTGTGACTGCCCCAGAGAGACAGCTGCTCAACCTCCTGTCTGTAAGCAGATTCGTCGACATCCCGGATGAGACTGATGACTGTGGTGTCATCTGCAAACTTCAGAAGTTTGACAGAGGGGTCTTTAGAGGTGCAGTCATTTGTGTAGAGGGAAAAGAGCAGTGGGGAGAGAACACAACCCTGTGGAGCTCCAGTGCTGATGGTGCTGGTGCCGGATGTGAGTTTTCCCAGACTCACTAGCTGCTGCCTGTCTGTCAGGAAGCTGGTGATCCACTGACAGATGGAGGTGGGTACAGAGAGCTGTGACAGTTTATTCTGAAGGATATCTGGAATGATGGTGTTGACAACAGAGCTGAAGTCCACAAACAAGATCCTTGCATAGGTCCCTGGTTTGTCCAGATGTTGAAGGATGTAGTGCAATCCCATATTGACTGCATCATCCACAGACCTGTTTGCTCGGTAAGCAAACTGCAGAGGGTCCAGCAAGGGTCCAGTAATGTCCTTCAAGTAGGCCAACACCAGTCTCTCAAATGACTTCATGACCACAGATGTTAAAGGAACAGGTCTGTAGTCATTAAGTCCTGTGGTTTTTGGTTTCTTGGGTACAGGGATGATGGTGGAACATTTAAAGAAGGATGGGACTATACACAGCTCCAGGGATCTGTTGAAGATCAATGTGAAGATGGATGATAGCTGCACAGCACAGGCTTTAAGGCAGGCTGGAGAGATACTGTCTGGGCCTTTGGCTTTCCTTATCTTCTGCTTCCTGAAGACTTTGCAAACATCACCTTCACAGATCTTAAGGGCAGGTTGAGAAACAGTAGGGGGGATGGAGGGGCAGGGTGTTGATGGCTGTGTTGTGGGACAGTCGGGGTGGGTGTAGGGTGTCAGACCAGTCTTTTGTTTTTCAAACCTGCAGTAAAACTCATTCAGGTCATCAGCCAGTTGTTGATTGGCCTCAGTGCTGGAGGACGGGCTCTTGTAGCTGGTGATGGCTTTCAGGCCATTCCACACTGATTTAGAGTCGTTTCTTGAAAGCTGTTTTTTTAGCTTTCCCGAGTAGTTTAACTTTGCCACTCTTATCTCCCTATTCAGTGTGTATTTGGCCTGTTTGTACAAGGCTTTGTCCCCACTCCTGTAGGCGTCCTCTTTGGCCTGGCAAAGCTGTTTGAGTTTTGCACTGAACCAAGGTTTGTCGTTGTTAAATGTTAAATAAGTCCTGGTGGGTACACACATGTCCTCACAGAAACTGATGTAGGATGTCACAGTGTCAGTGAGCTCATCCAGATCAGTAGCTGCAGCCTCAAAAACACTCCAATCTGTAAGTTCGAAGCAGGCTTGTAAGTCCCGCTCTGCTTCAACAGTCCATCTCTTTACAGTTCTTACTACAAGCTTAGCAGATTTAAGTTTCTGCCTGTAGGCTGTTAGAAGATGAACTAAACAGTGGTCAGAGAGTCCCAGCACTGCACGGGGGACAGAGTGGTATGCATCCTTTAAAACAGTGTAGCAATGGTCCAGTATATTGCTGTCTCTGGTGGGGCATGTGATGTGCTGTCTATATTTAGGCAGTTCGCGGGTGAGGTGAGCTTTATTAAAATCACCGAGCACGATAATGAAAGAGTCCGGGTAACGTTGCTATGTGTGTGTGATCAGATCGGCCAACAGTTCTAGCGCCGTGCTTGCACTCGCATCAGGAGGAATGTACACACTCACCAGAATAAATGAGGAAAACTAAAAAAGGCGAATAAAAAGGCTTACAGTTAATAAAGATAGCTTCCAAGTTTAGGCAGCACATCTTATTTAAAACTGTCACGTCTGCACACCAGCCTTCATTGATATAAAAACATAATCCACCGCCTCTCGTTTTCCCCGACGACTCGGTGACGCGGTCCACTCTGATCAGCTGGAAGCCCGTTAGATGAAGTGCGCTGTCCGGAATGGTTCCGTTCAGCCAGGTTTCCATGAAGCAAAGCACAGCAGAGTTTAAAAAGTCCTTGTTTGTGCGGGTGAGGAGTTGTAGTTCGTCTGATTTATTTGCAAGGGAGTGGAGATTCGCCAGATGAATACTCGGCAACGGAGGCCTAAAACCGCGCTGTCGGAATTTCACGAGCGCGCCGGTGCGTTTTCCTCGCTTGCGTCGCTTGGAGCGCTTGTATAGGAACGCAGCCCCTCTGACTAAAATGTCCAGTAAGACGTCTGAATGTTCAAACGTTGGCAGAAAGTTATCTGGTGTGCTATTTCTTATGCCCAAGAGCTCGTTTCTAGAGAAGCTGATCGAAAAAACGTTGCTTAAGAAAGGACAAACAAACAAAAACAGAAAAAGTACGAAGGAGCAACAAACCGAGGCAGCCATCCGCGGCGCCATCTTGATCACGAATAACAGGCCACAAACATGTATTGTGTGTCAGGAGAGGACTGGTGATAATTCAGCACACACAAATATGTCTGAACCTGAACCTGCAGTTTCTCTCATAATGAGCAGAATTACTGTTGCATCAACACAGACATCAGTTAAAGGGGTCATCGGATGCTAAGTTTACTTTGACGTGTTGTTTGAACATTAACGTGTTGGCAGTGTATGTACAAATCTACCCTATAATGATAAAAATCCATGCAGTGGTTTTTAATTAATCTGTAAAAATAATATCCCCTTTTACAAATCGATCCGTTCTCAGATGTCTGTCATTGTGCTGTCACGCCAACAGAGGACACGCCCACAATAGTTGATTGACATGAGCGTTTTACCTCAGATCAGCTGTCACAGTCCAGTAACTTTCCATGTTTTGATGCAGAAGCAGGGATGTAAGTTAGACAAGAATATCTCTGATTGAGCGATTAAGGTGTTGTGTTGCTGGATGTAATAATGAACATAGTGGTCGTCATTTACTCCTGACATCTGAGCCGCTGAAGATGCAGTAGATTACGTTTGTTTGTGAAGGGAATGCGCCTCCCGATCTACATATATCCGTTTATGTTCGCGCGAATCCTTCATGATCCAGCTTACACTTACATTATAACGTGGTAGTTAGGAAGTTTAGCGACTAATGTAAACAAGATCGTCATTCCACAGAGAGAAGAGAAGGGCGGGGTGAGCAGAGCTCATTTGCATTTAAAGGAACAACCCCTTAGAATGAGATGATTTTTGCAGAGTTGATTTTGACAAGGTAAAAGGGGTGTTGTTTTACAAAACCATTGAGAATATTTGATCGAAGTATACTAGAGACTTTTCATTAAGACCCTAAAGAATCATATCAACTTGTGGAAAATGGGCATCCCATAACTCCTTTAAATAAATTGATTCCTGTTTTATCTATTCTTCTGCAGGTTTTTGGGTCCTGCTGCAGATGAAGCCTGTCAGTATGTGACTGGAATTGTGGGTAAAAAGCCGTTACTCCTGAGAGAACTGAATCTGAGTGAACATGAACTAGAAGACACACGAGTGAATCAGATCGCTGCTCTACTGCAGGATAAACACTGTCAACTCAACACACTGGAGTGAGTATCTTACATCATTTCACATGACTAGTAATGTTACAGTAGTATATTTTAATTCTCCTTTGAGTCTGACCCCACGTTATAAAGCTTTAAGAGCCAGGACATTTTTTAATATAGCTAATTATATTTGTCTGAAAAGAGATTTATATACATCTAGGATGGCTTGAGGTGAGTAAATCATGGGGTAACTTTCATTTTTGGGTGAACTACCCCTTTAAGTGCACAGAAGTCAGAGAACATAATGTGAGCACATTAGAAATAGCCAGTATCTTATTAGTGTATTTACCATTGTTTGCTTTTAATACAGCTTCCAGCCTTCTTAGAATAGATTCATACTAACTTTTGAATAGACTAAATTTTGTCTCTCACTTCTGCTGTGACTGCTGAATAAAATCCTGTTTACTGACTACAAACTGAGGATTGAAGACCAATTTAAAAACACTGACCACCAACGTATGTGGACAGGCATCCA